>JAGXOD010000036.1:3427500-3555000 GCA_020368025.1 Brachyhypopomus occidentalis
ATAATGGTACAGATAAAATAGTCCATATTTACGTTTTAATTGTCATCCTTCACAATAGAATAATTGTTTTCTATGTGCTATATTTTATAAGCTATGTGCTTGCAGCATCGGTGACTAGCACAAGATGGCGCATGCGACGGCTGCCTGCAGTAATGATTTCGCTGTGACTTTTCTCTTGTGCAGATAATGACAGCTCAGTTATGAGGAAGCGCGTTTGTCCTCCGCACGTGAGGGTGCTGCAAGGCAGTGCAAAGCAGTTCGGGCGTAGTTGCACATCCGGTTCTCTGTTTTCCCTACAACAAAACGACTATTATTTCTCCGCTGGGGTTTGGTGTTTATAGTGTTTACTGATAAGGCTACGACTTGCAACACTGCAGATGGAATGTGGGCTCAGGAATCCGTGCAAGGTGTTTCAGGACATTTACGTGTATAACGCGGTAGCTAGTAACGGGGCTCTTTGTTATTTTTTTTAACGGAAAGCATTGAGTAGGGCTTAAGGCCACAGAAATGCGTCACTGGCTGATGACTAAGGGAATTCACACAAATTCTGTGAAAATAAATGACGCGTGTGTTTTGTGTACGCACGCACGAGAGATGGGTAGGTACCTGCGCCTGGTATCCAAATCCTTTTGGTCGCCAAAGAGAGAACCAATTTAGCTAGTTAGCTGCTTAACAGTGATTTAGGGTTCCATTAATTGCGATTAGGCGATGAATTAGTCACGTTTTGTTTTTGTTTTATTTATCCAGATGTCATGCCTGGATTTACGGGTAAACTGAGTTTAATGGTGGTCGTTTTGACGGTTAGCTGCGTTTTTATTTTCTGTGAATATTTGATTTATTTCCCTACAATTCTGCGATGCTCGTGGCCGGAGATAACCGAGCACAAAGACTCGCCCGCCCCTCTCCGGGCAATGTTCTTGTCCGATACGCACCTCCTCGGGGCTATTCAAGGGCACTGGTTCGACAAACTGAGAAGGTAAGATTGATTGACGAAAGCAACCATTATGGATGTCACGCCGCAGCATAATGTCAGTCGTTGCTGATATATCGGACCTTAACAATACTGGAAAGGTCGTGTTTACAACTGTAGCTATAAAATGTGACTTCTGAACACAGCGCAGAAGTGGTTGCCTAGTTACAAGATGCATTATCGTACTCTTCAGCTCGGTCGTCCTCATATCTGACGTAGCTTTAGGTTTTTGGGGAAATGCATAGGTAGCTAAATGTGTAGAGATACAAGTATGTCGCATGTGTAGTGAGAAAACTTTTAGGTGTTATTTACGGTACTCAACTCATTTTATACAACACCTTTCGCCCTTAGTGAACATGGCGGGTGCTGTAAATCTGATTACTGCAGGAGATAGAGAGTTCACTATCGGTCAATCCATAACTCCTTATCGTTTTTGCATTCCTCCTGTGCTTAGACTTCAATTTATCCACCTTTTTCTCCAAGTCACTGTCAGTGCCTCTTGCGTGGTGCAGATTTTCAGCACACTGCCAGTTTCCAGTTTAGCTGTACTTTCTTAGGCACTGTGAAGACTGACTAATATTATTTTCCTCTTTAAAGAGGTTTATGAAGGCACAACTGTTTACCTGAGTGACTGCTCTGTAATGAAATTACGCACACAACATATTTGTGGCCTGTCACTTCTGTGCAGTGTCTGTGCTGAGCTGAATAGAGCAGAATAAAACCAAGCTCTGAACTGGAATGCTTTCAAAACACAGAACATAGACATATCTGAGTATAAGGCTATTCTATCAAATTAGGCTACATCTAAAAGTAAAAAGAACAGTGTTCAACTAAATGCATTTGCGTATTGCCCAGTTTGAATATACAGTTGAACATATTCTCCCTTTGTTTTCTTCTTTTCTTTACTCTGGGTTTTTGTGCAGTTTTATCTCCCAATGCTCCTGTAGAGTACACTGAAACTCTTGAATATAATGGAGTATAAGTGAGTGTGGAGCAGGAATCATATATGCCAATAATAAACACAGCATTATATATATATATAATAATAATAATAATAATAATAATAATGTTCACATACATACACACATAATAGCAATTGCATATAAAGGGTATATAATCACGAGGTTTGCTGATGGAGAAAGTGGTTCAGGTTGGCCCGGAGTGCTTGTCTGTCGGACACTGAGTGCTGCTCTGAGGCTCTGAGAGTGCACTGGTCTGTCTCTGAACGTCCGGTTGCTCACCGCATCCCTCTCCTCCCCACTAGAGAGTGGCAGATGGAGAGAGCGTTCCAGACGGCGCTGTGGCTACTCAGGCCTGAGGTGGTCTTCATTCTGGGGGATGTTTTCGATGAGGGTAAATGGAGCATCCCAGAGGTAAAACTGAGTCTCCGGAAAGGTCTCTGGAGTAGAATTTCTAATTACTTTTTGAAGCAGGATGTGGTGAACAATAAAAAGTGGTTTGATCATTTGCAAGAGCTGTTTTTGTTTGGATGTGAATTTGTTTTTGGACTCTGCCAGTCATACTGTAATTGACTAGAACTTGACAGTTGACCTGTCCCTGACAATGTTTACTGAATATGCAGTAGAAAACCCACAGAATTCTCAGAATATCTCAATTTTCATCAATCAAAACAGATTTTTTGTTCTATTATAATCATTATTCTATACATTTAAACTTTTACTGTAAACTAATACCTATTTATCACATAACTGAGCTGGTCATTTAAAGGCTGTTTTACTTTATTTTTTGATTGATGGATAGTTTTCTTATTCCCTGCAGGACTGGGAAGATGACGTTAGACGCTTCAAACAAATCTTCCGTCACCCCAGCGAGATAGAACTCGTGGTTCTCATTGGCAACCATGACATTGGCTTCCATCATGAGTGAGTTCTATTGTCATTGTTCAACAACAATAGAATTCGCATGGTCTAATGAAGAATGAACAGAAATGGACAGTGTTAGGTTAAAATTGTGATGAATGAACCGAGCTGACATTCAGATGCCCTGCTGGTTTCTCCATAAGAGCGCTCGGAGACTCACACTGAATCAAGGTCTAAGATTGCTAAGGATGGACAGTGTGTGTGTGCGTGCGTGCACATGTAAGGAAAAACGGAAGAGGTATATGATGAAGGGATACAAAGTAAAATACGTTGATTCCTGTCAGATAAATGAAATAACATAAAGAAATGCTGAAATTGATAGTCTAACAGATTAACGAGTGTCATGACCCATGGGTGGTGAATACAGAGTGCTTCGCATGGTCTAGGAGACTCATTTTATTCGTACAGGCAGCCTTCCAGAGCCACCACATTTACAAAGGTCTGTTACTGTCCCAACAGGATGTCGAGCTATAAGCTGGAGCGCTTTGAGAGAGTGTTCAGTACCACGTCAGCTTGCATGCTAACAAAGAGAGGCGTGAAGTAAGCCATGCACACAGAAGCTTTCAGGTCGCACTGCTTCCTGGTCTTTTATATGCACTCCGTCTTGTAACCTATGATGCTGGTGTGTGTTTGGTTCGTAGTTTCTTGCTAGTGAACAGTGTGGCGCTTCATGGGGATCACTGTCCCATCTGTAGAAGTGTGGAGACCAAGCTGCGCAGTCTCTCCCTGGCATTGAACTGCTCCGTCCAGGTAACCCACTCATCATCATCATCATCTTCAGCAGCGAAGAACGTAGGTGTTGACTCATTGCGGGGTAGAGGGGTCAGAGTTCATTGTCAGGCTGGAGCTTTCCCATCTCTCTGTAATGAATCCCCCACGCTAGAGTCCATGACTCATCTGTAGCGGCTGCTACGTGAGTGCTTTAGATCCGTGGCCTTTCACAGACACAGTTTCCTTATTACTACATTGCTGAAAGTAATATGTACCTTTTCCCTCACTGGATGCAGTAAAACCTAATTCTGGGTAAACGGTCATGTGTAAGTAGTTAAGCACGGGAATAACCTGACATTCATCTGAAATATGGGGGTGGGGGGGTGTGGGGGTGGGGGGGGCACAAGTTTAGTTGTGCTGATTTGAATTGAAGTTTTCAAGGCAGGACTGCATCCATTATCCAGTTTATTTTAGTATGAAAACATTGTTCTCTTTGTAATGTTCAGCCATTTTCTTTTAGCGAAACCCTCTAATGTAAGGCCAGTGCCACATGGACACATCTCTTACAGGCTCTTATAGAAGATACCGTTGTGTAAAACAATTACAGCAGCTACGAGCAGTACATTTGTACACACCAGTCCTGTAGAAGCTGCCCACTGCCCTGCTGAGCGAGGCTTACTGTCACTGTGGATCTCCTCAGAGGCCTCAAGCTGGTGGAGACGGGCTTCGCTGCAAAGCTGGGCAGACATATCCATCCACTCCTCCCATCATACTGCAGGTAGGCACAACAGTTCTGGGACTGGCAGGGGGACGCCGTCCTCAGGTCTGGAAGTTGTGGAGCTTGGGCTCTGATTCGTTCATCGTTCACACAATACCGATCCACAGCTCAGACGTTTTGTCTTTTGAAAGCCAGTCAGAAAATGAGCAGTCGTGGTGGTGATCAGGTCATTTAAAACAAGTAAATCAGCCTCAATGTGAAGCAAACAGGGCACTGAGGAGAAATGCTTAGGGTATTATTTTTAACCACAGTGACTTGGTGACCGTGGCATGGTGCCACATGCCCTTATAAATGTTGCGTTGGTGTTGAGGACAAACAAAGGTGTTTTAGGACAAAACCAGACACTTCAGTGTCTGGTTTGTTACGCAGCAGAGTCACACTACAGGCATTGTCTGAAGCCCAAGGAACAGTGTTGTATCATGTTTCTTAACCCTCTCCACTGACCTGCTTTGGAATTTAGTGAGCTTTTTGTCTCTTTGGTTTGTTATGGATAAGTCACAGTTCCACAATCAACACCTGCAGATTTTTTATCTCTGTCTTCAGTTCTTTTCAGACTAACAGTGATGTGTTGTGCAGTGTGTTGTGCATTTTAGTGCATCGGTATGATGCTGATGTCTTAACTTAGGAGATCCAGGTATATGACTGCATGGTTCTCTTAACCAGTATTTTGTGGTTCATTTGCAATACAAAGTATTCTGACCTTGTGCAGCCCAATGAGAACCAGCTACACGACACAGGTGTTATTATGCCACTGCACTAATATCTTTCTGTCAGCGTCTGCAAACATTTGTCTGTCTGTTCCTGTAGGTGGTAGAACAGGAGTAGGGTGCTAGCATCTTGGGATAAATGCAGAGTACACACACTGTCATAAGCCATGAAGGATCTTGATAGGAGTGTTTGTCAAATACTGTAAGCAAATATGCAGTTCTTTCATTCAGTGTAAGATAGCACAAAGTGTGTGTGTGTGTGTGTGTGTGTGTGTGTGTGAGTATGTTTTCCCTTTACCCGAGTCAGTTGATGCAAAGCATTAGGCTTAGAGAACATGCTGTAAATAACATTATTATAAAGCAACAAGTCAAGTGTGTGTAGGTCAAATAAGTGAACTGTCATCGTCCTTTGAAGTGGCTTAATGAACTTGGGTGTGTGTACCAGTGGACAGATGTGTGAATAATGACTTTTCAAGCGTTCTGTCTGCATGTGCTTTCCAGCATTATCCCCTGTATCGGGCCAGTGACAGCAACTGCACAGGGGTGGATGCAGCACCACCTAATGAACGCTACAAGCTATTTCAGGAGCGCTACGACGTGCTCTCTAGAGATGCCTCTAAGAGGGTGAGACACACACAAATACACACACACACATACACGTTAACACATCTACTGAACTTGTGGTACACGTAAAAAAGATTGATAAGACCAAGAGTTTGATAAGATGAAGGAATGCTGCAGGATGTGTTCATTTACACGCAACCTTCACTTCTTTCCTAGTGACCTTTGACTGAAAACTCTTTCATCCAATCAACAGCTGCTGTGGTGGTTCCAGCCCCGCCTTATTCTGAGTGGCCACACTCACAGTGGCTGCGAGGTCCTCCATGAGAACCGGTTCCCTGAGATCAGTGTTCCATCTTTCAGCTGGAGGAACCGTAACAACCCCAGCTTCATGCTGGTAACCACAACCTCTTTAATCGTTTATTTCAAGCTGCACAATGCACAAATGTGTATTATTCACTCATTTAGTCAGTATTTAAGGAATCATCAAACCTGCTACATGGTTGAGTGCCCTGTCTGTTTGTGGTATAAATACACAGTTGACACAGTTGTTTTTTTTTGCTCTCTCTCCCCTTCTGTGTGTGTGTGTGCAGGGATCATTCTCGCAGTCCGACTATGTGCTGTACAAGTGTTTCCTGCCCGAGGAGAGCAGCGTTATAGCAGTGTACTGTGGCATCGCCGTGGCGATTACGCTCATCACGCTCAGCCAACTCAGTGCGTTCAGGGCACACAGCCTTCTGGGAAAGCAGAAGTTGACGTAAAAATGCACAAGCACCTATGTGAATACAGTCAGTGCTTTCACGTCCTCATGTATCATTAAACGAGGTACGTGGCTAGGGTAGGTTTCGGAAGTGGCATAGCACAAAGGTCTGTGTACAGTGATGAGGTTAGCGTGAACTCTGAACTCTACCTACCACGTCTTACCACGTCAGCTGTTTTTAGGAACCTTGGCCCTGATGGATTTTAAAGAGCCATTTTGCACACATAATGTCGAGCTGGGTTTTCACTCAGACGTGGAAGTGGCGGTTAATGTTCTTGGACCCAAATGTGAAGAGCGAAACGTTTTGTAACCTGACTGAAGCTTTTGTGTGAATGTCTGTGTGTGTGTGAGAGACTTTAGTTTTAGTTAAAGCTAAAACTTTTATTATTATTTCACCTTTAACTGTTAAAAGTTTCAACTGAAAAAGTTGCAAATAGAATGTACACCCGAGTCCGTCTAACGTGATGTGTTATTCTTATGCTGGTTGAGTAATAAAACATGCCACTTCTTTTCGAGGTATTTTATTTGCAAAATGACATTTCTCCTGACATTCTCTTTCTAAACAAAGACAAAGGTCTTCTAATGTGCCTCTTTATTAAAATGAAAATTAAGAAAAAAAAAAAAAAAGCTGAAGTCCTTGAAGGCCAGACACAGAGTTGTTTTTGTTTTTTTGTTTTTTTTTCTTCACTCAGTCATCACTCAGTATTTGAACAAGAAGCCTCAGAGGAAAGAGCCTATCTATCAGTGCCATAGCCTCACCGAACAGTGACTGCGATGCCACATAGCCTGTTCCAGCCATCCGGATTGAGTGCGGCTGCCGTAACCCCCCCTCTCTGAGCAGGTTTGCCTGTGAAATAGTGGACGTATGAGCTTTGGAGCTATTTAGGGCTCCACATGGGGACAAACTCCCAACGGACACATCCACCTTGACCTCACGTGTGCGAGTGGAAGGTGGGATAAAGTCATTAGTTCGGCCTTCTGGTTGTCTTGAGTCGCCACTCAATCGCAACGCTGGGCCCCTCACAAGTACAGTATGCACCATAAAGTGAAATGGATCGGATACAGTTCACTAAAACTGGACGCTGATGGCAGGAAAGGAGTGCGGGCCAGAATTTTGGCCTGGGGGTGGCAGTGATTGGGATGGTGGTGAGATCTGGGCGGTTCTGAGACGCATGAAAACAGGCAGCGACAAATGTGCGGACGTATAAATGGAGCGTGTGCGGCCGTTCTCCCAAAGGTCTTACAAAACTCCACTGTCGATCGACATAGCGTCCGGCCGGCTCTCTGTGTTCACATGTGTCTGTCCAGTGATGTCCTCAGTGGATAGGCGGAAGAGGCTTTGTGGTGCTCAGTGGCTGTGAGGAGGGGCAGTCAGTGCCTACATGTCCCAGACACCTGTGTAGTCCTGAAGGTTTATGGGACAGTCAATGAGGAACTAATCTCTCTCTCCTTCCTCAACCCCTTCTAAAGTACGCCTATGTGTATGCATTGCTACTCAAACAACCTTGCTAGACATTCATAAATATGTATACGCATAGGCACACACATTCTATGTATAATTATATATTTATAGAATATAGCTTCTTTTCGTAACTTTATAAATGTATATGTACATATATAAATATAAAAATGCAGATGTACTTTTGGGTATAACACAATGTGTGGGTATGTGAGTGTACACATGCACACACGCATGCAGGCACACGCACACACGCCTTCACACATTTAACGCCGTAACCCTGTGTACACGACTCAAGCACACAGTCCATGTCTAAAAAGTTGCTTCCTGCTCAAAACATCAGCAGGCCGCAAGTTTGGACACTTAAAAGGGTTTCCAATGGTTTTAAAGCTGTCAAAGAGTCCTAGAAAGGGAAATGAATGGAAAAAGGACATGTACTCTATCTGTAAGTTCTCTACATAGGTAAGTGGTTAATTTTGCATATTGTATACAAGATTTTTTTGCCTAATTTTCATTTTATACTAAAGACCTTATAATTTTGTTAATCTTTACAAACCACAGGAAAAAAAAAAACGTGTTTCTACAGAGAGACAAAGACTTCCCATCAGCCGGCTGTGCTGCAGTTAAGGTTTGACATCAAGCTGTACAATGCTGTCAAAAATGTACTTACATCTAATCCCCATTTACAGGTACAGCCGTAATCAAAGGCACAAGGAGCTTCTACAAGTCAAACTTTCTTCTCTTTCTCAATTAAGTACAAAATAACATTACATTTTGCAGGCCTGTACAAGAGAAAGCAACCTTACACATTCCTTAGGATAATAAAACACCCCCCTCCCCAAAAAATATATTATGTATTTATTTATATTTATTTATATAGGACTATTGCCCACCAGGACAACCCTCATGGTAAGAGCAGTATAGATCGGCCAATCATTGTGGTGCTTCTCCCTAGGCAGAAAGCGGCTGCTGCCTATTGGCCAAGAGGTGCAGAGGACTTCAAGTCCTACAATCCACCACTTCTACTCTTAGTCTGTGCTCTTTAGATTACTCCAAACCCCCATCTATCCCTGCAACCCTTGCACTCTTGACATAAAAGCGATAAAAGAAACGCAAAATGCATAAAAACAAACAAACTAAATCTGATGAGTAATAAATATGGTGGTGCTACATAGTGAATTATGCTTTCTGGCCTTCATTTTAGGAACCTGATGCAAAGTGCATTATCCACCCTATGTCAAGTACTCCTAAAAGACCTTCATTAGGTTGCAGAGAAGAAGACGAAGGTCTAAGTTCAGACTACCGCGCCTGAAGTTACCACAGATTTCCATTAGGTTAACTGGTCCACATCCAACCAGTGCTCGCACAAAGTAAAAATCAAAACATTTGAAAGCAAAAGGAAAAAAATAAAAAATAAAAGGATGAAAACAGGAATCTCTCGTGCGCGCACATACACATACACCCATCTTGGAAAAAAAGACTATAAATAAGGATAAGATGAAAGAAAGGGAAGTGTCAAAAGGTGGGGGAGGTGGGAGGGGGTGTCACATGACAACTTCGTCACTTGTCAGTAGTTCACATAGTCCCGCGGCTATCTGGGAGTGGAAAAGAAGTGATCTTATTGGAGGAGTGACCGTTCCCTGCAGCCAATCACAAGAGCTCATACTGGCGAAGGTGCATCCTCTGTATGATGTCGCGACAGTCGTTGAAGACACGGCGAATGTTCTCTGTGTCCACAGCGCAGGTGAAGTGTGGGTAGCAGTAGTGTTTGTCCGAGCCACTGGCTGTGCTTATCCTCTGGAGTCACACACACCCAAACACAGACACAAAGTCACCTTAAGACTATATAAACAAGTATACTAAGAGACAAAACAAGTACCCACAAAGGCTTTAAATGCACATAATACACAGACATACAAACCCAAGCTCATGTTCAAAGTAGTATTAAGGAAAATGCACAAAGAAGAGGAACCATATAGTTGAACAGACAATATCTGTCTGTCTACACACACTGAGAAATACACATATAAAGCTAGGATACGTATTCTAAAACCCTGAGAATACACACATTGAGCTAATACAGCATTATCCTAAAACCCTGGGAACGCACATGATAGTACATGCAAGAGGGTTTTAATGTCGAAAAAAAGGTTCGCTGAGCCTCGAAGTGCCTGAAGACTTCACACACTGCAAATAAGAACACAGCACCCAAGTACAGCATCCCTCACTCTTACTCTTATGGAGCTGGAAAACAAATGACAAAACCTGGATACGTTTTGAACATACCAAAAATTCATCCCGGATAAAGAACTTGGCCCTGGTCACTTTTGAGTCCTCCCCAGGGTCAGGGGTCACTGTGCATAGGAGTACAGGGGTCAAAAAGGTCAATGTGCCCTATTTCATGTCTCAGGATTATGTACAGACCATGTATTTTCAATTATTAGGTTTAAGTTTAACACATGTTAACAGGTAAATGCGTTATTTTCCAATTATGTTTTTCCTTTATCCTTATCTTTAAATATTTGTATATAACCGCTACGTTAGTCTCCCAAAAGGCTAATGCGCTTCTTTCATGCCAAATATTACATGTGGTAATTGCATGTTTCAGAGCCCTGACTGGACGGAAGAGGTAAAAACAAATGTCAGCTGTTGAAGATTACAGATTTACATCTCATGGAGCTCTGGACGAGAGAGGTGAGTGATATTTGAGTAAACTATAAAACCTGCAAGGCTTTCTCATGCTACACATTGCGAGATCCCTCCAATCACAGAGAGCGAACTGTTACATCCTGCTGGTTTTGTGTGAGGGGGCATTGGTACCTTCAGGTGGGACTGTGTATCGAGTGTACTCTGGGAAATAATCTTCAAGTTTGGATTTGCCAGCCAGGATCTTCTCGGCCAACATATCCTGTTTGTTCAGGAACAGGATCACAGAGATGGTCCGTAAAAACCTGGAGGGCAAGCACAGAGACAGAGAGAGAGATAGTCAGATACATAGCTGCATAACTCCAGCACCAGTGAAACCTCTCTAGAAAGGTATCCAGTGTTAGTTCATCAAACAGGTTATAACCAAACGTTTGACCTTCGAAGCAAAATCTCAATATGACTTCTCAAAAAGGGGAAAGACAGTAACTAGACAGGCCACAGTCTACTGTATTTAAATCTGCCTGGCCTAATGTCAACCAAAACAGTTTCACTGGACTAACAAAGCTTATTATTTATGAGGGAAATAACCACAAAGTTCACGTTTAACCCTTCAGGACTGCTTAGCAACATTTAAGTAATTACCAACACTGCTATGGCATCAAAATTAAAACAGCAGCGTTTCATTTCATTTGTCCCCTTTGTGTCCCTGACAGAACACTGTACTTCATCCAAAATCACATGATACTTTGTTCTTGAAAAAAGTAATGACCAGAGACAGGGAGGGGAGATGTAAAGAGAGAAAGACAAAGAGAACCAGCTGAAGAAGAAGCAGCGTGGGAACCTGTTATTCCAGATACTGCGGAACAGGTCTAGAGACTCGCGCAGGCGATTGGTGCTGTTGTCCTCCCTGATCACCATGTTGTAGCTACTACTGGCTGCCACGAAAATTATGGCCGTCACGTCTGGAATGACAAAACACAGCAGCACTCAGGCACCACACTGGATTGTAGTCTGGAGCCGCACGTGCCGCGTTTAGGACGGGTGTGTGGTTTAGGACGGGTGTGTGGTTTAGGACGGTTGTGTGGTTTAGGATGGGTCTGTGGTTTTAGGATGGGTCTGTGGTTTTAGGACGGGTCTGTGGCTTAGGATGGGCCTGTGGTTTAGGACGGGTGTGTGGTTTAGGACGGTTGTGTGGTTTAGGATGGGTCTGTGGTTTTAGGATGGGTCTGTGGTTTTAGGATGGGTCTGTGGTTTAGGATGGGTCAGTGGTTTAAGGCCAGGTCTGTGGTTTTAGGATGGGTCTGTGGTTTTAGGATGGGTCTGTGGTTTAAGGCCAGGTCTGTGGTTTAGGATGGGCCTGTGGTTTAAGGCCAGGTCTGTGGTTTAGGATGGGTCTGTGCAGCTGTTTGAATGGTAGTTTCTGGAGCAACCGGTTGGCCTGCAGACACATGAAGACTTACCGTTAAAGCATTGGATCCACTTTCTTCTCTCATCTCTCTGACCTCCCACATCAAACATGCTGAGAGAAAGACACAGATTAAAAGTTCAATTCTGCAAAATGGAAACAAGTGGATTTATCATTTATAAATTGAGGATAAGACTGATCATAGCATTTATTATACTGCAGCATTTATGTATTACTGTCATCCATTTTGAGATAAATACAGAACCTTTACATTAATGGGGAGAAGAAAACACCATTTGCAGTGAAAATATAGAACAAGGTAAATGCAACTACCTCACCACCATGCAGTGACTTACTGAAAGTTGACTTTGTCTACTTGAAATCGTGTTTCAAAAATCCCTGAAGTCAAAACTCGGCACCTAAGCAAATCCTGTGAAAAGAGGGAAAGACACATGCATGAAGAGGAAGATGAGCACGACTGGGACTCAAAAGAGCACGACTGGGGCTCAGATGCCCTGACGTCTGCAGGAGTACTGTATTCTTAGCAAATGTTAAGTAAACAAAGTATTAGTAGTATTACATAAAATAGTATTACATAAAACATTCATACACTTCTTCATATAATATACGTAAACCTGCATTGCACTGAAAAAACATCTCAGCCAGTTTTTTAAGTGTTAATTTTTAAAGTATTAAAGAGATGTCTTAAAAGCACTTTTTATTAACTTATCATATTGTCTCACTACTGTTGAATAAATGCCTGAATACTAAGACTCGTAACATGACGAGCACCCTCTTGTGGACAAATATATAAAACTGTCATAAAAAAACCTACAAAAGACTTGCATAAAATCAGAGAATTAAATGCCAATATCAATACATATTATTTAAATTAAACTTGGACATCAGTAAATAATTTTCTGAGAGCTGATATATTGGTCCGGCTCTAAATTTGAATTGATAAATTTCACTTGTTAGAGCGCCCCCACCTGGTCTGTTGGTGTGTAGTCGTTCTGTCGTACTGAGTCGATTCTCTCCAGGAAGCTGGAAGGCACAAACGAAAGACCTATTAATCCACCATACAGGGATAGTGCACAGGCACCAAATTATGTAAAACAACCGTAACAGCCACCACTGCATATGGTCTACTGTTCCCATCTCTTACAAAGTGCAATTTTTAAGAGTCTTTTTTAGACTTCTTAGAGGCACTTTTTAAACTGCCTTTTAAAGACATTGGCTCAGTGAATCACTGCAAAGCTACAGTGGTTGTAACACAGTGTTACAAAGCTTTTGCAGCCTGTGCAATTGGCATTGCTGTTAAATTGAAATCTGAACTTAAATGTTAGCTCCTCAAATTCCCAACAATTACAGGTAGGAACACAGTTGGCTAGATATGATGATGACCTTTTGACCTTTTACAAATTTAAACATATCCTCGTTGCCAGGACAAATGTATGCTGTGTGTGTGTGTGTGAGAGAGAGAGAGAGAGACAGAGAGAGAGAGTGAGAGAGACTAGTGGCCTTACTAGATGAGTCTAGCAGAAAGTGAGAAGGATTTTAGACATTCCTTAGTGTTGCCATGGTGAACCCTTCCCTAAACACCTACTTGCACTAGACAGAGCCTCACTGTCCACATGGCTACGATAAGGCACACACACACACACACACACAAACACAATATGCATTTCTCTTTCAATCTCGTCTCTCTCTCACTCATATGTCATGTTTGTGTGTGTGATTTTGTTTTGTGATTAAGCAAGTGTGTGCAGTGTTGATTAATCCTGGGCATGTAACTCAGGATCACTTTACTATGACTTCACATATTTATAGCATGTGGGTGATTGCATGTTAACATTCATAATATTATAGTCCTTAATATATGGACCATCTGGTTAGATTGGCATAAATTAAATTGACAGTTTACCCTTCAAAATCAAACACAAACTTCCCACTTCCTCCTACCACTCTGTACTTCAGGGGTCAAATACAAGACACAATCGATGGTGTCCCGATTTAGTACCTACCTTAGGCAGTACAAAATGGACAGTCCTAAGAATACCCAGCAGAGGGCGCTCACATACAAAACCACCACCATCAATACTCTCCTCTGGTGAGAGAAGCAGGCCCTAACTGTTGCTCCACAGCTGAATTTGCATGTGGTTTGTGAAAGGTTATGGTTTGGCTAGCAATTTTGAGAACCAGGAACTCAAGGCATACACATCATCTGTACTCTGCTACATACACAACTGCATTGAAAATGCCACCGTTCACAGACACATGCAGGTATACAGCAACTTGAAGCCCTGGATTACAGAGGAGATCAGAACTCCCCTCAGGAGATCTGTAACTCCGCCTTCAAGTGTGGCCACAGAGCCTTATACAGCACTCCAACCTAAACAGAGGCATCAGGGAAGCTAAAGAGGCCTACAAGAGGAAGACTGAGGATCACTTCACCATCAACTCATGGAGGGTGTGGCAGGACATCCAACACATTAGCAATTAAGAGGCCATTTATAAGACCACAATTATAATGGCTGTCAATGGAGATGCCTCACTGGCAGAGGAACTTAATGAGGAACTTTTTTGACCCGCTATGAAGTGGAAGAAGTGGAACGAGTATGAGGTGAGGCGGTTCTCAGAGTGGTGAACCATAGGAAAGCTCCTAAGCCTTGATTAGTAGCCTCAAGGACTACTGTTCAGTGGAACTCACTCAGATCATTAAAGTAGTTTGCCTACAGAGAAAACAGGTCTATAAAAAGTGCCATCACTACTGTTCTTTACACAACACTCATCCACCTTGAACAGTGGAGTTTAGTGAGGGGGCTTTTTATAGATTTCAGTTTTGCCTTTAATACGTGCATCTCAGACAGACGGGTCACTAATCTCACTGATTTAGCACTTTCCCAACCCACTTGCTAGTGGATCAAAGACTTTCTGACTGAATGCCCTCAAACTCCCACCTCTCCACCCTTACGCTCCGCGCTAGGAAACGGCACTACTGTTTGGACTCATCTCAGGATGAGGATAATGTCCAAAGACAGGCACCGCGGTGTTCTGAAAACAATCTCATACTGAACTTCTCAAAAGCTAAAGAAAATGTCATTTTTTTTACAAGTTTCTGGGTGCACATATCACTGAAGACCTCTCCTGGACCACCAACACTACAGGAGCAATCATGAAGACCCAGTAGTGATTCCACTTCCTGTGGACTCTTAGGAAAAACAACCTGCAGGAGAAACTGCTTGTGTCCTTCTACCGCTGTTCCATCGACAGTGTGCCGACGTACCATATCTCTTCGTGGTGTGCCAGCTGCTCGGTACCGGAGCCCTTCGTGAGCTCATCCCCAGAAGATCACTGGCTGCTCAACCTCTGTTGAGCACTTATTCAGCTCTTGCTGCCTCAGTAGAGCAGCCAACATACTGCAAGAAACTCCACCCTGGACATCACCTGTTTGAGCTGGTGCTCTCTGGTCAACACTAGAGCCCATCACATTACAGACAAAGACTCAAGAAACCCCACAATCATTTGAGAACTGAACACCACCAAACACTGACTGACAGTTAGGACCTGTGTGATGTGCACCACAGTCCTATAGTTATATTTAGGTACATTTTGGAACAGATTCTACAATACCTATATATTTATACATTCCTGAATGTTAGTATTTGTTCGGAGCACCACTATCACCAATATCTCACAGAAGCAATATCTCAGAACACCAATGTCTCACAACAGCACAGGTTGCATGTTGCATGTATGGTAATACATATAAATATCTTAACCAAGAGAGTAACTGCAGCGTTGGAGTGAAGTAACTGTACTGAAAAGTACACAAAGCTTCAGGACATTTTGGACAGAGACCACTCAGCTGTGCGACCTGGATAGTCTTTTTCTTTCAAGCTCAGTTCCTGGAGGAGAGGTTCTTGAGCTTGAGGATCCTGCGTAGAATCTGTTCCCAGGACTGCACTCTCCTGGATGGAGATCTCAGATGTTGTTCCTGGGATCTGCTGGGTCCCATTCCCCCAGTTTCAGGGTTACAGCCCCTAGTGTGCCGTTTCCACGAGAACAACTGTTGTCTTCACCTACGCCATCTTTACTTTCATGCCAAGTTTTTCATGTTCCTTGCTGCTGATGTTGTTATCCCTTACATCTATCACTAAGACCATTTTCTGCTTATGCATTTTCTGTTAGCTATGGGCATTTCATCATTCAGTATCTGGAAGACCCACAGGACCTTAGCTCAGTTGTTCTTCACCACCGTTGGGGGTGTATCCCACTTTGACCTTGGAGCTTCCAGCCCATACTTGGCACAGATGTTTTCTGCATACTATGCCACTTAGTTTTGCATTCCATGTTCAATGCTGTTATTCCATCCTGCTCTTACGTGCTGGATTGTCTCAGGGGCATCTTTGCACAGCCTGCGTCTGGGGTCCTGCCTGGTGTGATATATCCCAACCTCTATTGATCTTGTGTTCAGAGTTTGTACCTGTGCTGCCATGTTTAGAGCCTCCATGTCTTTCATTACAGCCTTTTCCAGGCATTGGTTGGATTTATCCATGTCAGCCACTTCCACTATTTTCCAGTGGTACATTTCTATGAAGGTGTCTATCCTCCCATTATGGTTCCATCTGCCTCAGGTTTCTGCTGTCTGAGGGCACTTGAAGTCATCTTTCTGGCATACTCCTGGATTTTGGATTTGTCATCCTGGATAGTGACTCACTAGTCCTCAGCCCCCTCCCCCTTCCACTTGGTGTACAGTCTCAGAATGTTGGATTTGGGATGGAACCCTTTGTGCACTGTGAGGAGTTTCCTTGTCTTGATGTCAGTTTCTTCTGTCTCCTCCATATGCTTATTTTGCCAGCAGGGTATCTGCTGACTGGTAGAGCAGAGGTGTTGATTCTTCTTCCCATTCAGGTGACATCTTGGGACTTGCCTCACTCTCTTTGTAGGTATGTGGCCGTAGCTGCTTTCCCGCTTCCCTTGTGGCCTTTTCATGAATATTCATGATATACAAGTCATGTCCTTTACAGACAGGAAATGACCAGAAGAAGAACAAATCACACCCATGGCTATTAGTGTCTATAGCAGTGCTTGCTTTATGGCAAAGTGATCATACTCTGATCACACAAGTCCTATAAACACACAAGGGTGGAACTAATACTTGGAAGATTCTTTTAACAAATGGCAGGGAGGTTTTATGGAGCGCATAATCTGTCACTCCCAAAGCCCTGGCCCTTGCGCTGTCTTTTATCTTTGAACCATACCTGTTCAATGTCCCAACCCTAAAGATAGTCTCATATTCAACATTCATGACCCAATCTACAATGAATCACCAGTCCGTTACTTATTACATGATCAAGGTTTTCATGTGAACAGTGTTTTATTGCTTTGGCATCCCTATAGGCATTACATCCTTAACAGCCTTTATTTGTCTACAATCTGAAGCTTTTGGTCTTTGCCTCCTATGAGGGTGTGAAAAGTTCAGAATTAGAAATGGCACTACAATAGCGATGAACTCTTAGCTCCGCTATGCAAGACTCAGACTTGTTTGCTAGCGCCCTCGCTATGTCAGATACTAGCACAGCTGTGATTTCACGAAAATCCAGCAATGCTGCTAGTCATCAGTGCGGGCAGGTCCAGTCCACCAGCTGCATTTTCACAGACTTTCACACAGACAGAGAAAGAGCAGACATTACTGCATGTCTTCCATTACCTAAAGCTAACCAAGGTACTTGGGCTTATGATTTACCAACAATTATCCTCAACTGTCCTTTCAGGTGAACTCTGGCATCCATTATGGAATCTCTGTGTACAAACAAATAAAAATAATTTTAAATGCCTCAAGAATAACCTATAACCAATGTTTAGCAAGCTAACAGCTAACATGTTCTGTTGCTAATAGGTTCACACTGCAGTTAGTCCGGTTAGACAATTAGTGTAACATGAAACAGTAATCAAAGAAAAGCTTCTTCAATTTTTTCAAAGCCTTGTGTCTGCAAACAATAAAAAATAAATGAAGATAAAGTGACAAGACAGTGTGGGGATTTTTTATTCCATTCTGATAATCGGTGAGTTTAAAAGGTCATTCCTAGGTGTCGGTGGTGTTGGAGAGAGGGGTAGTACAATTTCAGTTTAAACCCTATTGTAGCTAGAGAAATTCCTTTTAAAAAAAGCTCTTTCAGCTTCCTAAGAAGACTATTATGCAAATAGAGTGCAGGTGGGCGTGGCCAGGGTCTGGGTGAGCATGCTTCCACTAAGAGCCCACACACTTCCGCGCAGCTCAGGCCAGATGGGCAACGGCCCAGGACAAGTGGCGTGTTCGTCCTAAGCCTGTTCTAAGCACTCTAACAACTCACCAGGACTCTGGGGCCCTCCCATGCACAGTGTTTGCAAGAAGATAAAAGCTGAATTTCTCCGAGCATAGAGTCACAGAACATGCAATCTCTGTCTGAGGGCAAGACAAAGTGGAACCAAACACACATGGAAATGCTCCATGTAAGACGTAAGACTGCATCTCACAAGCAACAAGCGATAACTCAGATGGGTTGAGCTGTATCTTCGTACGAGGTCTCATTCCATGGCTACATAATTCAAGTTGTATTTTCACATGTGACCGCGTACGCACTTGGACAAATGTTTGGACAAATGCAGGAATATACATTTGTCAAAGGAAGAAAATTCTCTGCAATAACGTCACTGAACTGGCGCGATCATGGAAGTCCACGTAAACAAACATCGGTGAAATTTCAGAACGTGTACAGAAAGAGAAAGAGAAGAAAGCAAGCAGCGCACAGAAACACAGCAGCTTCCTCTCACTACTGCCTAGTCAAGCAGTGATTCTCAACATCACAATGCATTTGCGTTCAGTCTCATTCTCCTCTCTCGTTTCTCTCCTTCTTTCGTGCTCTTCATCAGGACTCACACAACCAGCACTCCTCTGTTCTCCTTCCTCCACCTCTTCTCCTTTTCTCTCTTGCTCTTTCAATCCAGATGGCTTTTTCACTCTTTCGTTTTCTCTCAACCCCCCCCCCCCCCCATCTTATTCCCTCTCTCTATCCTCTCTGAACTCTGCCTCTCTTTCTGGAGCCACTGAGGTTTACGTGAGACGAGATGAGACTATTTCACATCCTGACAGCTACAGTAAACACATGAAGACATGCACCTCCTAAAAGTGCAGCCAGTCTCACTCTCCTTCTGCCTGTTTTTCCCTCCCTCTCTGTCCGTGCCTGTTCGTCTGTTTGCCTTTATTTCTCACACACTCACACACTCATGCGCGCTCTCTCTCTCACACACACACACACACACACAGCTGCGGGAGCTAAAAATAGGCCTGCGTATGGAGTCTCTCACACCAGTCCGAGGACATAAACACACAGGCACTAGTGAAGTACCTGCCCAAGATGGCCGCCGGCCTCCCGGCCTGGTCTACAGCAGGCGCTGCTAAAACAGTGCTGTTTACAAGTGAGTGCTTCGAGGAACAGCTGCTGGCTTTCAATTCGGAACTTTTGAGGTGTTATTTTTGGCTACCCCTTGATGGTTGGTGTATACACACCCGTGCTAAAAATGGATCTGAGATCTCGTCTGGAGCTGTGCTCCAAGCCAGGAGATACCCAAGTCATCCCTCAGATGCAGCCTGAGAAAATCTTTAAGAAGCAGTGTAGACCCAACTTCCCAAGCAGACACATACACTGACCTGACCATTTGTGTCAAACAATTAACTGTAGTGCAAATATTGTGAAGAAGAAGAAAATAGTTACATAGAGAACAGCATTAAATACAGAGAGAGAGAGAGAGAGAGAGAGAGAGAGACAGAGAGAGAGAGACAGGATGCAAGCAGGCCCATAGACGGCTCATGGACTCCATAAGCTATAAATGGCTCTTCCTGTGCCTGGCCTGGGATATTAGACAACCCTATCAGCCTGAATCTACGCTGACTCAGCCAAGTCTCACAGGATGAACTAAATGTGCAGCTGTTCAACACAGTGACAGAAAGAGAGAGAGTCGGACAGAGGAAGGAGAGAGAGCAAGAAAGTAAAGAAGATGCACACCCAGAGGGAGAGAGAGAGCAGGAGAGAAAGAGGGAGAGGCAGAGAGACACCAACCATCCCAGTTAGGACCAGCAGCTGGATCACCATGGTAACTCTAACTGGCAGGTCGATAGTCAGAACTCCTCCTCTTCCTCTTTAACTGGGCGAGAGAGCATTTGGCACACACACACACACACACACATGCACCCACCCATCCACACACACACACTCACACACACACACACACACACACACAAACACACACACACACACACATGGGGCATCCGGTCGGAGAAACCTTTACAATGTACTTTTTATAATGACTAATTTGGAAGAAGAATGAACCTACAACACACGGAATCATATTATATGATTTCATTATTCTATTTAGCTTTGAAATATTCAGGTTTTTTATGAGAAATATTTTGATTCCTTTATAAGTACATTTACAAGCTTATAGTGGTCCGCCCTCCTCTCTCTCCCCTACTCTCCCTCTCCCCTCCCTCTCTCCTCCCCTCTCCCCTCCTCTCCCCTCCCTCTCTTCCCTCCTCTCTCCTCCCCTCTCCCCTCCTTTTCTCCCCTCCCCTCTCCCCTCCCCTCCTCTCTCTCCTCTCTTATAAAAGTTCAATCTCAGTGAAGCATCACAGTCAGAAGACATCTATACACAGACTGATGCACACAAACACAAACACACATACACACACGTACACATATCACGTGTCTAAGATATGTGTGCATGTCTTTTCAAAGTCAGTCAGTATATGCTGTCACCTTTTTCAATGGGAAAATATTAACCTGTGAATTTCCTACATGTCTCGTGAGTTCATTCTTCACAAGGCCTAGGACCTCAGAGGCTTGCCATTTACTTCCTGGGGTACGGGTGTCACTTCCTGCTGCTCGCGCTCTAGTCTTTCCCTTGCTTTCTCCAGAGCCTTGTCACCAACCACAATGTACGCAAGATCAATACACGCATGGCTGTGTGCGGACAAGCGAGAGCTGCACGGAGGAGAAGAGACACGCATCTCTGCCTCTACCTCTCTCCTTCTTACTTTCTTTTTCCCGCCTGTTTTCCCCTGTCTCTCCCTCTCTTCTCTCTCTCCTTTACCTTCTGCCACTGACTTCCCTTTGTTTCTGGCCATTGGTCGGACTCTCCCCTTGACTTAGCCAAGACCATGTGATCGAAGCCTGGGTAGGGCTCCACAAAGCAGAGCTAAAATTAGCAGCAGCCTAGCCTGGCTCCACAGTTAGTTTACATATGCACACAGGCAGAGGAAGGCAGGGAGAGAGATGGAAATGGAGGGAGGGAGAGACCGAGAGATAGAGAGGAAGAGGGAGAAATTCGGCCATAGTGGTTCCCTCTCTATTCAGACACACACACAAAGACACACACACACACATGACAATGCTAACTTTTTTTCCACTGCTTAAAACATTGTATCCAATTCAGTTATTTTTTCTCTTTCCCACAGCTTTCTTTAACCCTCTCATCCTCTTTACGTCCCACAAAACAGTAACACGGGAACATAAAAACAGACTGGCTGGTTGCCGCGTGCTGTATTAGGCTGTGCGAGATGTGTGGTGGGCTGGTTAACTCAGTAATGGCCGACTTAAAGCAGAACTTGTGCGTGCCGCTCCACAAATAGCTCAACTCCTCAAAGCGTTCCCACAACCGGCACAAGCAAAAGAAGGGGAAAAAAAAGAACTCAACAGACTGCAGTGGCTAACAGATGTTCTCCTCTAAGACGGAGCTGAAGCGAAAGGCCTTCGCTACTGAAGCTTTTCTGCAGAATGGGAAGCACCATGGTGGAGGAAGGGGGGGGGGGGGGTTCTCACTGGACGGAACTGGACAGAACTGGACAGAACCAAAACCGTTCTGCTACCATGTGCTGCTCTTCGGCTGACCCACTTCTCCTTGTTGAGGGCGGCATTAACGACACGGCACGTGAACCACACACGGGTTTTGTGGACGACACATAAGTGAACAGCTTTGACCGCTACAGCACGAGCTGTACATTAACAAATAAAAACATATTAACAGCTTAACAGATATAAATGTTGACATCCGAATCTCTCAACATTGTAGATTCCCATCCAAACTGGAACTCAACTTCTATCAGCCTTCGCAATCACCGTAATCCATATAAACAGACACCTAGAAACGATTCAGTGTGCAGGCCAAAGCACCTTCTTTAAATATTCAAATCTGTGCTCGGCGTGCTCTCGCCGGCCGGTCAGGGACGCTGCACACCTCAGAGAGTCTGTGGCCACGAGTGTTTACTCTCCGTCTCATCTCGTGACTCCGGGTGGAGAACAGTGAGCAGGAGTGAGCAGGAGTGAGCAGGAGTGAGTAGGAGTGAGCAGGAGTGAGAAGGCTCCCATCAGTGCTACGCATCTCTAATCCTTCCTACTGAAGAGCAGTGGCAGGGGAAACACAGCCATCCTGTGGCACCACCAATCAGTGGGAGGTGAAATGCAACATTTATAAAATCCGAGGAAAACAATAGCCCCGGGGCGTGCTACTGACCGCTCGCTAATCTACGAGCTCTGGGGGAGGAATCGAAATAGAATCATTTTCGTGCATCTTCAGATTTGAGACGATTTTCAAATTGGAGGTCAAGATTCTATTTGATTTGAATATTTTATGTGTTAGAACTGTATTCATTTTACCAGAGTTACAATTACTTACTACAAATAGGTTGTAGCAGCTCCATTGCATCAGCACCGATCTGACTTTGTACGCCCCCAGTTATCTGTTTTAACAATAAATCTAACAAAAAACAACAAATGCAAAAAATGGAACAGCTTCATTTAAAACCTTTTATAGCTTACAAAAGACCATGTGATTTGACCATGTCATTATTATTTTTTTCCCATTACACCTTTCGCGTGCAGTGATTTCACCTAACCGAACTAACACCACAACTGAACCGATGGGGAGGCCTTTGTGGAGGGCTTTCCGGTCAGCTGGAAGACCGGAGCGCCCAGGGACAACATAAAACGTGCAGGCGATTCTGAGGCCACGGACGCAGACGCAGGCGCAGACGCAGACGCAGACGCCCCCGGCCGCCTCCCACGCAGCCCTGTTGCACTGCGGCCCATCTGACTGTGTGTGCTCCATGTTCCAATGGCCTGGAATGTGCAGCCAAATATAGACCCGCAATCAATTCAAACGCAGACACATATTCCTGGGCCTACGAGAGAGGAGAAGGGGAGGAGAGACGCATACAGACTTGAGCAGAGAGGACGGGTAGACTATGAGATAAAGAATAAGCAAGAGACATGCGCAGGGACAAAACTGAAGAGAGGACAGAAGACAGAGAGAGAGAGAGAGAGAGAGAGAGAGAGAGAGTAGTCCCCTGTTCTTGGTTGCAGTTGCGTGCTAATGGGCTAATTCGATATGGACATGGACATCCTCTTTGACACAGCAACTGCAGGGGGATTCTGCCAGTGTTTATGTTCGGCTCGCAGTCATAATCACACTAAGACAATTCAAACTCCGTACAGGCCTGGTCAGTTAGTGCCTAATGACTGACACAGGCTGATTAGAAACACACACACAGAGCAGGACACATCCCCCTTTTACACTTACAGTCTACACCAGGCTCTTTGGAAATGCCCTGCATTTGTAAACATTTACATGTCCTTTGACTGGAGTTCTTTAACAAACCACAGTGCTTACACAGGGGAAACATTGGAATTGTACAACTAAGAAGAAGCTGTTTTTGTATTCATATAGTTGAGATATATACAGACAAGGCATTCAGGTAACATGTTCCTCAATTTTAATTGTAAACCTTCCATTTTCTCCATGAAAACACTAAGAATAAAGTTAGAAAAAGTAAATAGAATTTTTAAATAAAAAACGCTAAATATACTGAAAGCTAGATTTGCAATTTTGCATTTTGAGGTTTTGGAAACTGCATATTATCTGTGGGGACTCCAAGGTTAATTTAAAAACTATTTACCCACAACCGATTCATAGTTTACCTTAATTGCTCTGGCTTTATAGATCATCTGTATATTCTAGGATGTTATGGGTTTATATTTATAGATTTTTCACATTCTTAATTTATAACACGTTTTTTTATTGTTGTTTTTTCTGGCATAAAAACGTACTACTAGATGACTCATTCTAAAAAATAAAAAAAAAACATTTCATGCAATAAAAATGAGTATGAATCATTATTTATCTAATCAAAATATAATCAATATCATTAATGAGTCAGTAGATTAAACAGCAATCTTATCAATGCAACAAGTTCTGACTCACTGCTGAATAGTTCTGAATGCTGCAAACGGAAAAACGCACTCTGCTCACTCTCTGGCGTCAATGATGCAATGCGGACAGAGCAGACAGTGCAGACAGTGCAGACAGAGCAGACAGTGCAGACAGAGCAGACAGTGCAGACAGAGCGGACAGTGCAGACAGAGCAGACAGTGCAGACAGAGCGGACAGTGCAGACAGAGCAGACAGTGCAGACAGAGCAGACAGTGCAGACAGTGCAGACAGAGCAGACAGTGCAGACAGAGCAGACAGAGCGGACAGTGCAGACAGAGCAGACAGTGCAGACAGAGCAGACAGTGCAGACAGAGCAGACAGTGCAGACAGAGCAGACAGTGCAGACAGACAGAGCAGACAGAGCAGACAGTGCAGACAGTGCAGACAGAGCGGACAGTGCAGACAGTGCAGACAGAGCAGACAGTGCAGACAGTGCAGACAGAGCAGACAGTGCAGACAGTGCAGACAGAGCAGACAGTGCAGACAGTGCAGACAGAGCAGACAGTGCAGACAGAGCAGACAGTGCAGACAGTGCAGACAGTGCAGACAGCAGACAGTGCAGACAGTGAGCAGACAGAGCAGACAGTGCAGACAGCAGACAGTGCAGACAGAGCAGACAGTGCAGACAGAGCAGACAGAGCAGACAGTGCAGACAACAGACAGTGCAGACAGTGCAGACAAAGCAGACAGAGCAGACAGAACAGACAGTGCAGACAAAGCAGACAGTGCAGACAGAGCAGACAGTGCAGAAAGAGCAGACAGTGCAGACAGTGCAGACAGAGCAGACAGAGCAGACAGTGCAGACAGTGCAGACAGAGCAGACAGTGCAGACAGAGCAGACAGTGCAGACAGTGCAGACAGAGCAGACAGTGCAGACAGAGCAGACAGTGCAGACAGAGCAGACAGTGCAGACAGAGCAGACAGTGCAGACAGTGCAGACAGTGCAGACAAAGCGGACAGTGCAGACAGAGCAGACAGTGCAGACAGAGCAGACAGTGCAGACAGTGCAGACAGAGCAGACAGTGCAGACAGTGCAGACAGAGCAGACAGTGCAGACAGTGCAGACAGAGCAGACAGTGCAGACAGTGCAGACAGAGACAGACAGTGCAGACAGCAGACAGTGCAGACAGAGCAGACAGTGCAGACAGTGCAAGCAGACAGTGCAGACAGAGCAGACAGTGCAGACAGAGCAGACAGTGCAGACAGAGCAGACAGTGCAGACAGAGCAGACAGTGCAGACAGAGCAGACAGTGCAGACAGTGCAGACAGAGCAGACAGTGCAGACAGAGCAGACAGTGCAGACAGTGCAGACAGAGCAGACAGTGCAGTGCAGACAGTGCAGACAGTGCAGACAGAGCAGACAGTGCAGACAGTGCAGACAGAACAGACAGTGCAGACACAAAGCAGACAGAACAGACAGTGCAGACAGAGCAGACAGAACAGACAGTGCAGACAAAGCAGACAGTGCAGACAGAGCAGACAGTGCAGACAGTGCAGACAGAGCAGACAGTGCAGACAGTGCAGACAGAGCAGACAGTGCAGACAGTGCAGACAGTGCAGACAGAGCGGACAGTGCAGACAGAGCAGACAGTGCAGACAGAGTGGACAGTGCAGAGCAGAGCAGACAGAGCAGACAGTGCAGACAGAGCGGACAGAGCAGACAGTGCAGACAGAACAGACAGTGCAGACAAAGCGGACAGTGCAGACAGAGCAGACAGAACAGACAGTGCAGACAAAGCAGACAGTGCAGACAGTGCAGAGAGCAGACAGTGCAGACAAAGCAGACAGAGCAGACAGTGACAGAGACAGTGCAGGCAGAACAGACAGTGCAGACAAAGCGGACAGTGCAGACAGAGCAGACAGTGCAGACAGTGCAGACAGAGCAGACAGTGCAGACAGAGCAGACAGTGCAGACAGAGCAGACAGTGCAGACAGCAGACAGTGCAGACAGTGCAGACAGAGCAGACAGTGCAGACAGAGCAGACAGAGTGGACAGTGCAGACAGTGGACAGTGCAGACAGTGCAGACAGAGCAGACAGTGCAGACAGTGCAGACAGTGCAGACAGAGCAGACAGACAGTGCAGACAGACAGTGCAGACAGTGCAGACACAGAGCAGACAGAGCAGACAGTGCAGACAGTGCAGACAGAGCGGACAGTGCAGACAGAGCAGACAGAGCAGACAGTGCAGACAGAGCAGACAGAGCAGACAGTGCAGACAGAGCAGACAGTGCAGACAGAGCAGACAGTGCAGACAGTGCAGACAGAGCAGACAGTGCAGAAAGAGCAGACAGTGCAGACAGTGCAGAAAGAGCAGACAGAGCGGACAGTGCAGACAGAGTGGACAGAGCAGACAGTGCAGACAAAGCGGACAGTGCAGACAGAGTGGACAGTGCAGACAGTGCAGACAGAGCAGACAAAGCAGACAGAGTGGACAGAGCAGAAAGAGCAGACAGAGTGGACAGTGCAGACAGAGTGGACAGTGCAGACAGAACAGACAGTGCAGACAAAGCAGACAGTGCAGACAGTGCAGACAGTGCAGAAAGAGCAGACAGAGTGGACAGTGCAGACAGAGTGGACAGTGCAGACAGTGCAGAAAGAGCGGACAGAGCGGACAGTGCAGACAGAGTGGACAGTGCAGACAGTGCAGAAAGAGCGGACAGAGCGGACAGTGCAGACAGAGTGGACAGTGCAGACAGTGCAGACAGAGCAGACAGTGCAGACAGAGTGGACAGTGCAGACAGTGCAGACAGTGCGTCTGAGGTCCGCCAGCAGGATTTTGCACTGTTGCGCTTCCGTTCCTCGTGCCTCCTGAAGGCTCCCAGGAGCGAGTTTGCACTAGCAGGTGTTACTGTAGCCCATCAGACCTGATGTAACTAGGCTCTCCTGGGAGACATCTGAACAAACAACAACCCAGTTATGAAGCAAACGCTCTCCTCGCTACAGACCTCATGAGCCTGCCACCTAGTTTAATGTCTCTTGTCATGGCACGAAGATCTGATCCCCTGATCAATCAGATAAACATGATCGCTCCAAAAAGGGGAGTGTAATATTTAATCTGAATGGTTTGGTTTATTGATTTATTCATCAGTGGGGCATCAGCACTAATCCGTAAATGCTTAACAGCACTTAATCCAGCTTGATGATACCCAGTCGGGACACCCTCTCACACTGCTGGAGAGAGCAGTCTATCCAGCACAGCCAGGACATGGACAGACCCTCCTACACTGAACCAGAAAAGCAAAGCGTGTAGATTGGTGCTTTACAACCCCAGACACGCTTGAAGGCTTAATTAGAATCAGGTGTGTCAGAGAGGAAACACTAAAACTCTCCAGTACCAGGGCTGGGAAACACTGCTGTGGAACATGTGGTCCGGTCAGCTACAAGCCCACATGTTTAAATTGGCTTAAAGTTCTGTTGTAATTGTAATTCTGTGGTGTGGTTTTAACAGTTTCCAGTAGACCAACATACTAGCACCACACATTTACACAACGCCGAGTGAAAGATCGTCAGACAGAGTAATAGTCTCTAGTAAGAAACTGCACTGACATCTTATAATACAGCAGGCAAGTGGGGATTAAAATGGTTCCAAAAAAATAATACAAAGCGTTGACGTTAACAACACCCCTATCTGCAGCAAAGATGTCACTGTGTATGCATGACAAAGAACATGTGAATAATGAACATGTTTAAACTAGTCAAACTGGTTAGAATGTTCCAAAATTAATTTAAATGTCTCAGTTGTAGAATATACAGAATACAATTCAAAAACGCTGACTCCAATAAACCCGTTCTACATTCTAAAGCCAGACTGTGTGTGTGTGTGTTACATGTATATAGCAAATGTGTCTTCCAAGGTACATCCTACTAATAACATGAAGCTTCCTGAGAGAAGGTATGATGTTTACTGACATCACACAATCTTCAGTACTATAGATTAGGGGAGGACAGTCTGTACCCATTTCATGGTCTCATTGTTTGTGTGTGTGTGTGTCTGTGTGCATGTACACATAATCAACACTTCCAAACTTTCTTAAAGCAAAACAAACAAACAAACAAACAAACCAATTCTTAGTAAAAAAATCCACAAAATCATTGGGACACAAAACGACAGTTTTTAGATGCAGAAAGAAACTTTACCTCTAGGATTCTGTCTATCCTGTCTGTCTCTAATAGACCTCTAGCATTCTGTCTATCCTGTCTGTCTCTAATAGACCTCTAGCATTCTGTCTATCCTGTCTGTCTCTAATAGCCCTCTAGCATTCTGTCTGTCCTGTCTGTCTCTAATAGACCTCTAGCATTCTGTCTATCCTGTCTGTCTCTAATAGACCTCTAGCATTCTGTCTGTCCTGTCTGTCTCTAATAGACCTCTAGCATTCTGTCTGTCCTGTCTGTCTCTAATAGACCTCTAGCATTCTGTCTGTCCTGTCTGTCTCTAATAGACCTCTAGCATTCTGTCTGTCCTGTCTGTCTCTAATAGACCTCTAGCATTCTGTCTGTCCTGTCTGTCTCTAATAGACCTCTAGCATTCTGTCTGTCTCTAATAGACCTCTAGCATTCTCTGTCCTGTCTGTCTCTAATAGACCTCTAGCATTCTGTCTGTCCTGTCTGTCTCTAATAGACCTCTAGCATTCTGTCTATCCTGTCTGTCTCTAATAGACCTCTAGCATTCTGTCTGTCTCTAATAGACCTCTAGCATTCTGTCTGTCCTGTCTGTCTCTAATAGACCTCTAGCATTCTGTCTATCCTGTCTGTCTCTAATAGACGTTTTCATAGAGGACAAACTTTGAAGAAGTGCTACCATGATCCCTGAAATAAAGTCAGCTGTGGATGGTCAGACCTCTGAGAGACATCATCTTATATCAAGCCACTGAAATTAAACTGCAGTTATGCATTTCTGATTAGTGTCCTGCTAAAAGCCACATTTTACCCTCTCTTTGTGTGTTTATGTGTGTGTGTTTGTTAAGGAGAACTAAGGACAGACTGCTGTCTATCAAAAGAGGGCACAGTAAAGTCTATAAAGAACCCCAACGTGACATCAGCATTAACTCTGCCAAGCCCCTTAACACTGCATATGTCTAAGGTTTGCAGTTAATCTTCATCACCTATGGCTTTTAGATATTTTCGGATTCCAGAAGCACACAGCAGTTATACACTTATACACATATTAAAAAAGAGGTAAAAAGCATTAGGCGTTGGCCTGTTCCTATTGACAGATGTGGTTCACCTCCACAATTAGCCACTTCTTTTAAAATAAATGCTAACCTGAGGGTAACTTCACTTTAGAGGAAGTTCTCAAACAAATCGGCTGCTGTCACACTATGACATTTGTTGTAGGAGAAGAGAGTCTCAAACTGGAGTTTCCACTTTATCATCGACCCAAAAGCGACACCCAAATAGCACATTCTGCATTTAACAGCTTTATCTGGAGAAACTGCCGCTCCGTGTTTTATGCTAGGAACACTAACCTATTCCTTTAAATTCTCCTTTTCTTTTCGGCCTCTGTGCCTTATTAAATCATTAGCTCCGCAGATGCATTTGCACTCTGACAATGTACAATTTTTTTCATTCATTCCTGATTTCAGCAGCTAAATAAAATGACTGTGGTTTTGGTATGAATGACAGTTTGTTTCTGTGAAGATCGAGTAGACTGCACTTTGTGTGTGACAGCTGCATGCAGCTGCAAACTCCAGGGATTTTCTACAGGATTTCTTGAAGAAACAGAGAAACAAACAGAGTGGTTTGCAGAATTGGCATCGCGTCTCTGATAATGTTAAGCACTGTGTTAGGGGAACAGAAAAAAAATGTACCCTTCAAATAACGCAATGAAAGCAGGAGCTGACACACAAATATATATTTGTGGCAAAACACATGCAGATTATTATGCCACCTGATTCTAATGGGATAATGGTGTATTAGCAGGTGCGATACTCACACTCCTCTGAGGACGGGTAACAGGACCTCAGGGACGGCAGCTTATGACACAACAATTACCTCAGCCTCAGCTTGCGTGAGGAGAGCAAGACACAACCAGCCTGACAGCACAGGCAGGGGTGACAGTGCACACGAACTCCCCTGCCTCTCTGCCGCGCCACGGGCCGGCCTGCCTTCACAACCGGCCCTCTGGAGCTCAGAGGGAGACGTACGCAGAGCGACAGAGCCTGAACCTCGCACTAACCGTGAGCAGCACGACGCATAGGGCAGCAGCGAGAGGCATAAAGGAAGAGAGAGAGAGAGAGAGAGGAGAGGAAGACAGGAAGGATGAACTGACCAACAGAATGAGCAGAGAGAGAGAGAAAGAGAGAGACAGAGGGAAAGACAGCGTGTGTAGTTGTGAAAAAAAAAGTATTGGTTAACCAGATTAAACCAGCAAAACAAGGAAGAGAGGTAGAAAAGGCCACACAAAGAGTCTTTTAATGGAGGGAACGAAAGAGAATGAGTCCTGACTGACACAGCCCCTGTTCTGAAGGGGCTCACTCTCTCTCATTCATCACATCGGCTAACCATCGAGCTAATGGCTCGGTGCGTTAGAGTGAGGAGCAAGAAAAAAAGTTAAGGAGTGCGGTTTATGGCTGAATGTTGTTATAATGAGACCAACAGTGCTTCACAATTAACCCCAAATGTTTTCACAAATGAAGATGGCTCACAGAAGGGGAAAAACTACTCACTACTGCGCACAGTCGATGAGCTGGTACTCGTTGGAGCGTTCGAAGCAGGCCTTCACGCCCTCGTCATCCCAAAGCTGTTTAGCATGCTCAAAAAACTCCTGTTAAACAAACAGAAAAAAATGCATGAGAAAAAAAGCCTTCATTTGTTGTGGTAAAATGTTTTCTTAATTACTTCCTTTTTTAAAAATGACTTTGTTTTTCCTACTTTCTATACAGAAACGGCAACAATAACAAATGATCAAACAATACAATAAAACACTGTTTTGTTTTGGGTTTTTTTTGTTGGGTGTGTACACTGTCTAAAAACAGAAGCAATTTAGAAGTCGTTTAGAAGCAAATCAACAGGTAGAGGTTTACCCATGTCCATTTCAAAATTCACCCTTACTTTGGATTCTGTGGTTGGGTGGGGTGGAAAACAGCAAGGTTAAGGCTGTGGACACAGCACTGATCACCGAGGTGTTCGTTTACCGCTTTCAATTAGCAGAACCCTACATGATTCACATGTAAAGCAGCAATATGTTTAGAACTATTCATCCGACTCATGAATTAGCATGAGGTCTCCTTTCTCTCTGCCTGTTTTTGGAGGGTAAGTGGCATATGAAGAACCCCCCTCACTGTGGCCGCACAAATCAGGCTACAGGAAAAGGATGTGATGCAATATATATGTTTTGAGCTCATGCCAAAGATCAATTTTCATATCAGTGTCAGGTTATAGCAGTATAAGCTTTCCACAATTCCACAAAGGTGACAGATTCAACCAACAAATTCAACCAGCTCAGTATGAAAATAAACATTATGTCATGAGGTTTATCTAGTTGTAAAAAATGGACTCTCTGGACATCTCAAAGCATGTTCGTTTATCTGGAACATGGGTTAATAATTAATTCCCATCCATCTTGACAAACATTCATCAGATCCTATTGAACTGATCTTAATATTAAGATTTAAACAAATAACAAGCAATACAAGTTATGTGTCAGTGCTGACATTGCCTAATTTATGCCCATTATTCAGTTACTCTAAATGACTGCAGTTAGTTGGAAGGATTGTGGATGTACCATCTCAGAATCCACTGAGATGAACATCTGCTTCCAGGATGGCCATCTACCTTCAACATGATTGTCCATGATTCAAACTAAACTCACGCTTACAGAGCATCGTCCCAACTGTCTCTGTCCCCAAACAAGTGGGAAGGGTGGGGGGGGTGTGTTGGGGCGAGAGAGAAAGAGGAGGGGTCATTCTCTTGTTTTTCTCTACTTCTTCCTTGGAGAGTAGAGACAGCTATACAGTAATTAGGCCCCCAGTGAGGTCCCAGCATATAATCACCACAATACAACAAAACAAATGGCTACAGAGACGCAAAACAAACCAGCAAGAGAATGCACCAAGACCCGTGCAGAAAAGAAGAGACAACTAAACCACAGACGTCTGTACTGTAGTCTGTGAAATGGAGTTGTAAGAAATATGCCAACACTGATGTAAAGCATCTTAGAGAAGGACTTCTGACCTCTGTTATTAACAAAGCTTCAGCAGTGTTTATCATGTTAGCAATCCCAAACACCGCACAAAATACACATAACCATCTATTCCACACCTTTATTCCACACCTTTGTTCCACACCTTTATTCACCCATCCTGTTCCTTTGGCTATTACAAAATAACACAACCCTTCCTTTGCTTTTGTGATACTGGACTTGCCGAACGTATCATTTGTTAATCATTCTTGCAGTGGTGGCCTTTGCAACACTGATATGACAGAAGGCTGTAATATGCAAACTGGCCTTCTAGCAAATCACACGTTTTTTATGGTGCACTGTGAGTTTTCTGGCCTGAAATGTTCTGTGGATGTTTAAGGAAATCACAGCATTCACACAAATCAACAAATGTAAACAATTTTGGTCAAGACTGTAGGTCATGTGACACCATGGAGTCACAAATTTTGAATCAATTCCAAAGCGTCTCCTGGCACGGGGGGGGGGGGACTGTTGAACGGCAAGGCTGCCCAGGGTCCTGACTCTAATCCTGAGTTTGTGTTTGTAACGCAGTACAGTGCAAAGTGATCTGATGTGTCTGTTTCTGATAAGGCAATGTCACTTCCTACTTCCCATAGCCTACTGACCACAAAAGCAGAGTCAGTTAGACTGTGTGCTATGCCATCATCCCAACTTCCTCGAGGTCATACGTATATATTCAAATTTCTTATTCAAACTACCACATGACCAAACAGTGCAGGACAGCAGAGCTCAGCCCATGCCGTGAGCTTTGCTCGGGCGCTACACTTGCTCAGGAACTCAAAAAAACGTCCTCCACAGAAGCGGCCGGAGCTCTGGCGTGTGGCGGCCGCCGAACGCCAACGCTGCCCGGGCTCCTGATTCCGATCGTGAGTTTGTGTTCGTTGGTAAAACGCAGGAGGCTGAGAAGAGTGGAGAGAGACGACGCGATCCTGTCTAAAAAAACAAAAAAACAAAAACCGAACAAACCCCCCCAACGCCGTGACAATACACAGCATCCAGGGAGCCTGAACGAAAGGAAAACATGAAAACAAACGCTAACGACCAGCTTGTGGCCTTTCAGAGAGACGGCGCTCTCCCTGTCTGAGCTTCATTAGCACGTGGAGGAGGCAAAAGAGTCATTAGGAGAGGGGTAAGTAGAGGCGATGGCGAGCTCCTGGGACAGGGCTAATGACAGCCGCTGCTGCCCTGGGACTCCCACGGGCCCTGCTGCGGCACACACACACACACGCACTCGCACCCTAATACACGCACATACGGATCCATGCACACATGCACACGTGTGCTCACACACACTAAGGCCCTTGGACATTTAATGCCCCTTCAATTTAACACACACATATCCTCACACACACACACATGCACATGCACAACGCTGTTTCTGAACATGGCAAACTGTTTTGGCTCACTTTAAATACATATGTTCTGGCCTAAATTACAGATTCAAAGCTTTTCTGGAGCAAGCTACGTATTTACCCTCAAACAAGCAAGAGGAAATAACTTTTTTTTTATTCTGTCCTTTATGATAATTATGACACAAAACACACATACTCAAATTGCCCACGCAGTTCAAAAGAAGCCATGATAAAGATATTGCTCTAAATGGCCCACTCGGATTTGTTCTCTGCTTCCAGCTCCAGACACAGGCCATAAAGATGCCTGCAATATGACAGGCTAATGCTAAGCTACACTACATCTGCTCACACACACATCGTTTTGCTAAAGTGTGTTGGGCAGTCAGACCCCCAGACCTAAACACACATGGTTTAAAGTGTTAGAGGACCAAAACCAGGATGAGAGCTGTGAGGTACAGACACATCACAGCTTTCATGGAGAACATACGGAGTGGACGGAACCCTCAAAGAATGAATCCACTGGCAGCACCAATATGATCGGATCGATCAGATGAACGTACGCATGTGTGACAGGGCGTGGTTCTGTTGGCGAACTGCACGCCTTCGCCGTGTGAAAAAACAAGCTTACAAAATGAGAGCCGGCTGTAAAATAAACACACACACACCCCACACACAAACATCCAGACGCGCACACAAACACTTGTTCCGTGTTCGCCCGTCCATCACCACCATCATCTGTGTTAAGAGACGCAGTCCTCACTGCGGATCACGTTTGTCAGACTCCCTATCGATTTGAGAGAAAGAAAAGACACTGATCCTTATGAGCTCAATTAAACACAGATATCTTTCAGTGTGGCTGAAAAAAAGTGTGTGTGTGTGTGTGTTTAACTGCACACGAGCAAGCATGTTGGTTGTGCTTTTTTCTTAGCTTTGATGTTGGTAACATATGCTATAACCACATCCATGTCTTCATGCACACACTTCCTGCCTCAACCCCTCTGAAAAACTCTGACAAAACGTCCGTCCGAGCAACGTCGACATGTTCGTTCCCCATCTATAAGTGTGCTGGTGAGGAACTTCCTTTTTTCTGGTCTTGGGGGAGGGCTAAATATGAGCATGTTAACCAGGTCTCCCCACACATGACCTGCTACTGCATGAAAATATTCAGCAGATAAAAAGAAGGTGTGTAAACTTCTAGAGTTTACACACAAAACATCTCAATTACTCAAAGTTACAACATTGCCATTGATTTTTTTGTATGTTTGCATGTGTGTGTGTGTGTGTGTGTAAAATCAGGTTTTCATAAGTATGGCATTTAAAATGTATTCTTCTCTACGTTATTCTGTAAGGGAAGACATAAAATAAGTAAGCAATGTTTTAAAAGAGAGAGTGTGCATTTGCGCTAATTCTTCTGGAGCTGCCCTACCAAAGCTGAAGTGTGAAAGAGAGTCACCGTTTGGCATCCTGAGAGGTGTATACAGGACAAGCATTTTAAAGCTTCATCTTATAGTAATGTCTCAGACAAGCTTTATCTTATAGTAATGTCTCAGACAAGAGACAAGCTTCATCTTATAGTAATGTCTCAGACAAGCTTTATCTTATAGTAATTTCTCAGAGAGACAAGTTTACCTTATACTTTATGTTTAGCAATGCCTGTCACACACGGTGAGTCATCAAAGAAATTAAAAGACTAAATTTAGCACATGACAGATTGATGGAGATGAAAAAGTCTCAAAACCTTGGGGCACAAGAAAGCCATAGAGAGAGAACAAAAGAAGTAGAGAGAGGGAGAGAGAGTGAGAGAGAGAGAGAGAGAGAGAGACAGGAGAGAGAGAGGAGAGGGGAGTGGAAGAGAAACTCAGAGACCTTGCTCACACACCTAACACAGAATCATCATTCAATCTTCAACCAGGCCATCTATATTCGTAGAATCCTTCTATATACGTCCCACATACTACATGTCACCTCATCTCCCATCCTATTCACCCAAACAGTGTACATTATCCAGGCCTGACCCTGGCTAAAACAGGGCTCTCTGCATTTCCTCTCCTGCCATCCCTTTTCCTGACCTGGGGTGAGGAATCTCAATCTGCAGCAATGCCTTTAACCAACGCGCAGCCAGGCCTAACACTGCTGGAATGGGAGCTTCAGGAAATGGAGGTCCAGACCAAAGTAGACGATCACAGGAAACAGGATTAGCAGGAAGACATGAAAGGGGAAAGTGAGCGTAGATGCTGAATCCCTACAGCGGACATTTCCTTTAACGGCAGCGCGGGACCTGCAAATGACTTAGAACCTGGTTTATCCTGACATAGCGAGAAACAGCTATTGTGTAGCCTGCTACAGATGAAACAGTTACCGATTTCTCGGTAAACCATTGTAAAATTCCAGATGGTAAGTATTATCATTTCTAATTTTAATAATCATTAAAACCATGGACTTCAAATACTGTCTAGCAACAGTCCAGGCGCAGGGCCTGCATACAGCGCGGGTTTGTTTAAGCAGTAATGCGGTGGAAGGCAGTCACAGTGCCTTACAGAAGGACTACAGCTAGTGTGGTCGTGAGTCGTCATAACAGGGAAACATACTATGGTTTGTATAACTGCATCCTAGCTTGTCAATAATGTAAACTGAACATTTCAATGTTACATTTCCAATGTCACAGTCATAGCATTTACGCAGTGGTGTAGTGGATTCAGTACTTTTATTGCTTCAGCCTCAGAACTGAATGTCCATTCATGAGTTCTGTGTTAGTTTGCATTTGAATATTGTTGAAACAACACTGCTTAGACCAGTCTGTACTTCTTCTGTACAGACTGTCCAGCGTAACTACGATGTGACAGCAGTATTTGCGTTTGTCTGAAGTTCAGCTCGAAGTTCAGCTTGTGTTTGTCTGAAGTTCACTAGGTGATTCAGGCAGCCTTCTTTTCTGAGGGAGAACTAAACCATTGTAAACACTGCTACATGACGTCTTCCACATTATTGTTAAATTATGAAGCAACCTAAAATTAACCTATTATACCAAAACTTTTAGAAAACAACATATACAAGCAGACTTGATTTGTGATGGATAAGGTGTCCTCAGCGCTCACGCTCAGAAATTCACGTCTTTTAATTCCATTTAATCGACTGGAGCCGTGTATGGGGATGCTGGACCAGGTGGCCTAACTTTTGCCTTTAAAAGCAAATATCTGCCATTTGTTTTAGAGTGCATTTGTAGCCAGAGAAACTAATGTCATCTATAAAAGACTAACACTAATTAATTTCAATGACAGAATACACGTAGTATAGCCCACTACCTCCTTTTGATGTGGGTATTTAGTGACGGTGACAGTAATAAGAGTAATAATGAGTAGGTTTGATGATGGAATGATGAAAGTATTTTGGCTTTGACCGCCATCTTCTCCAGTGTAATCTCTGCGTCGTCTTATATCTGCAGACTCTATTCACTTAATGCACACAGTAACACAACACGTAGTTTAGTCACCTAACCAAAGCATTGTGTTGATTTACAATCCAGCAGTCATAGTTCCAGCAGGAGAAACATGATACTCCTCTGCATTTATGTCCATTGTTAGGTTCAATGCAATTATTATCACTGTGGTCTTAGGACTCATTAGTATTTATGCTAATAATAGTCATCATAATCATCATTGTCATCATAATCATAATAATGTTTTTAGAATATTTTCTGCAAATTTTAATAATACCATGATAATACTGATAACTGTGATGGTTGCTATGATTGTGAGATTAAGTTTTCATCTCTGTCATAGGTATCATAGGACAACCTTTCAGCAGTTTCAGCAACAGATATGCTGATGCAGTGTACAGACCCAGGCCAATGGCAGGATTAAGCCCCGCCCCCCGAGGAAACTCCACTGTCTGGTTGATACATCGAACTTGGGTTCCTGCAGAAGTCAGAGCAGGTTCAGTGCTTTCCTAAGCTGGCTGATAACCAGCACGATAGAAGATCATGTGAGCCCACCATGTGATGCCTGGTGCTTTAGATGATAAAACAAGAAGATATGAGAGAATGGCAACTTCTGTAGATCTTCAGAAAGAGAGAGAGAGAGAGAGGGAGAGGCAGAGAGAGAGAGAGAGAGAAGGGGAAAGTACAGAGAAGCTGCCCTATGTTCTAGGAGAGTATAAGGAGTGTGCAGACTATCCGCAGTACATCTATGCTCGCCACAATGATCAGTGATCACAATAAGTGAGACTCTTATGAGCACACAATCTTTGTTCATTTATCATCACTATTTTCTTCACGCTTTCCTATTACTTCTTCTTTTTATTATTGATATTATCGCAATCTCTTACCTAGCTGTTAATATTACAGTAATACATCAATCACATTCAATTTTTACAGATGTACTTTTGTGTCCTGTAATGTTTGTTTGTACTATAATGTTCTATTATGTTCTTAAACTTTATGCCAAAGCTTTGGCAAAACAAGTGTTAGTATTTGCCATGCCAATAAAACAACCTTGAATTGAACTGAATTGTGAGAGCAAGAGAGGGAGAGAGAATTGGGAGAGAAAGAGGGAGAAGGGGACCGAGAGAAAGAGAGAGAGAGAGAGAGTGTAGGGGATAAAGAAAGAGAAAGCGACGGGGGAGAAAAAGTTGGAGAAGGGGGAGAGAGGGAAAAGGGAAGAGAGGGAGAATGGGGATATATATAGGGAGACAGAGAGAGAGGGAGAGAGAGAGAGAGAGAGGGAGAGGGAGAGGTAGGGAGGGCATCCTCAGGGCTAGGGCCCAGTGAGGCTCGTGACAGTTTGAATGAAAGCAGTGTGCATTTTACTGCCTTGAACAGGAAAAATGAGAGAAAGAAAGAAAGCAAGAATGAATAAAGAGAGAGGGAGGGAGCGAGAGATAGAGAGAGAGAGAAAGAGAGGCTTGGACATGGCCCGAGTAATGTAGCTTATCACAAATGGCTGCAAGCAGACAGAGATCAGTACACATGTGCACTCGCCACTCTGTGGACACTCCCATCACATGCTAACGCTGTTATACACTTACATAATGTCTTATGTGTAACGCTTTGGTTCTCTGTAAATATAATACAGACTCGCTAAAAACTATGAAGTTCAATTGCAAAACAGATGCATGAATAAATACTTGAAATGAAACTGAATTCAATTAAACTGAATACAACCTATTGAAGCTATTTAAGGAAATTAAATAAATAAATACCAAACTGAATGAACCATATGAAAAAATGCACTTTAACTCAAACTTGACTGACCTTAAACTTAAAACTTAAAAACTGCTTTCAATTGGTCAGACCAGAAAAGTGTGAGGACCCTGAGAATTCTGACAGAAGTCATGGGAATTACGCCACATGGAACAATGTATGTAATGACCATTATGTTTTAGTCTCTTCAGCACTGACACTGTTTATGGTGTAAAGTAATAATAATAATTATTATTATTATTATTATTATTATTATTATCATCATCGTTGTTGTTGTTCTTTCTGATGTGGTTGTTACTGTTGTTGTTATAGTACTACTACTAATAATAATCATCATTCTCGGTTATGCAATAACACATGCTAATGGTCATATCTTGTTAAGGAGGTGGAAGAACAAACACTTGTTATGCAGCATCAAAATGCAAAATGACAACACAATTATACAGGATGAATGAATGCGTTTCAAATCAACCTGTAAAGCTAGATGATTTCTGCAATCGCAAGCCGCGCACCTTTGAACATAGTCACAGCGCACAATACACCCTTCCCAAAACACAACCAAAGTCAGGACACTGTACCGTACTTAGCAGTCTCAGTAACATTTAGGCTTACCTAAATTAGTCTTACCCAACCCATGCAGTTCTCACTACTTTAGCCAGTTCCAGTCTTCCCAAACCTTCCTCAAGGCCAGAATGCTATGGCCCATCTCTTAACTCTGCTCATGGCTACAAATGACACATCATTCCATGGTCCGTTTGTTGTTTTGTTTTATTAATTCAATAAAGTTATTTGAACAGTTTATTTGTCTGCCTGTGACTTTTCATCTGCTATTCCTGGCTTTAAACCAGCTGTAAACCAGTATGAAAAGTTGGTTTTACCGAAAGGTAGTTCAACATCGCATTAGATAAATTGACAGTGAGACTCGTACACACATGTAGGTTCACCATGGGGCTGGGCAGAGACCCATCAGAACAGGACCCTGTACATCAGAGACCCATCAGAGCAGGACCCTGGACACCAGAGGCCCTTTAGAGCTGGACCCTGGACACCAGAGGCCCATCAGAGCAGGACCCTGGACACCAGAGGCCCATCAGAGCAGGACCCTGGACATCAGAGACCCATCAGTGAAGGACCCTGGACACCATAGATGCCTTTGTCCTGTCCTCACCCACTCTGGTCACCAGCAAAAATCCAAATGTCATTTACGTAACACACCTAACGCAAAGAGTTACAACTGTAAGACACAGGCAACAGAGCAGGCAAAGAGAAAGTCAAAACTATACTGGCCCTAAGACGTCTGGAAATACACGTAAAGTTCAGCCTAAAACCACCGGGACCCAAGAGCCCAGCTATCTTTACCTTCCATTCAGGCTTCAAACAGCACTTGAATCCTTCAAATTTGAAAGGGCTGTAGTACGGCATGAATGGACAGCAATGCGTAAGGAATTTCACAGATTTTCACACATATGTAATGTAACACTATCCTGATGTTCCAGACCCAGGTGCACAAACCTGTGGCCAGCCATGCACTCCACAGGGGAAGAGGGAAGCACGTCTAATGGTTATTGTCAGCTTTAGCCTAAAGGATGTCGCCCGGGTGCACATGACCCTGAAAACATCCGTCAACAAACGAATTCGAAACGAATATTTGTATGCAAGCTATGAAGCTGTCTGAGAATCCCCTTCTATGGATCATATACATAGGCAACACAGTCCATGAATGCATGAACCTAAACTTACTACCCACTTATAACATCATATATTGATTTTATTAGGATCCCACTGTGCGCGTATGAGTTTTGAACCCATCTGTGGCCACGTATCCTTGGTATTAGCTGCCCTCTAACTCAGCATTGCTGGTCAGTTTCTGAGCACCGCAGTTCTGCCACTGGGGATTTGTGGGTGCCAGATCTCCATCAGAATCACAGTGACAGTGTCGTGCATAAAGACCCCAGCACTCCATTTTTACAGGTGCAGACCCACCAGCAGGCCTCTCGTACGCCATATCACAAGATATCATTACCATGTTGTGAACGGTCAGTCAGTCAAAGGACATCCAGCCAGAAACCCAGAAACCAACCAAGGATCAGTGGGTAGAAACTGGCTAACAAATGGTGCATGACAACAGATGGGCAGGAGACTATAATCGTACATCTATAAAATGCACCCATACGACACGTGTACCTAATAAAGCTGACAGTGAGCATGGGGGCAAGCTAGGAGCTTTTAATAAAGTGCTAGTGAGTGTATGTCCAGTACATGAACATTATGTTATGTGTGTGGCCTTTGAATAAATACTTTATGTATGTATGTATCTCTCTCACTCTCTCTCTCTCTCTAATATATTTATATATATATATATATATATATATATATATATATATATATATATATATATATATAAAAATAAAACGTAGAAGCAAAATGTAGCATGCAGGCACCATGTGTTTTTAGACCATACAGTAAGCTAATACAGTAAGAGGGAATAATTAACAGCAGCCTGGCTCACACCTGAAAACTGCCTGTGGAGCTAGATACCACCCCCACCTCGACAAGCCCACACCACCCGGAATGGAAGACGTGGACGGGAAATGGCTGGAGCAAAAGAGAGGGTTCGGACCAGTGTCCCGTGCACCACAACGCTGCCATCGCCGTGTCATTACCGTTCAAACCCAGATTGCTGGAGGAAGTTCCGCTGGTGTTCTCGCTGGGGGCTGCAATCGTCTCCACCCTGTCCGTACCTGCTGGTGCCCCCACCCGTACTCTACTGGCACTATGAATGATTATATCTATGACATCAATGTTGCCCACATGGTATCTTTTTGTCTTTATGTTCTTTCCTGCCATTTGAAAGCACGCCATTAGATCTCAAGACAGGGGACGAGGGAAAAAGGCAGTGAGAAACGTCTGTGTGTGAGGGACAGGGACTGAGAGCAAGACCTTCTGTCAGCGACTGGCTTTCAAACGAGCCAGATACAACTCAAGACATGCCTCACTTCTGTCTAACATTCAACTAAAAGGCTTCTCAATTAGATACAAGCAGCACACACAAATACACACATGCCCATTCAGTGACTCTCCAGATCATCTCCCCTGAAGCAACAGTTACCAAATACAAACTATTTTAGAACCAAAAGGAGCGACTGTTTGGAAATCTTTCATAACGTCCCGTAAGCAACAGCTTGAGTCTTGTCCTTTTGTATCTGCCCTATCAAACCTTAACTGGTTCAAACTGCCAAACAACAAAATGGATGCCATTCATTCAGATGTCCGGTAGCCAAAATCCTACAAGTTGCACAAGGCATTTCCAGCTCAGCTTGGACAGTGCTCAAAACCATAGTCTGCTGCATGTCAGTGAGACAGTCTTGCACAAAATGAAATGGTCGTTTCCAGTTTGGTTACTGGTTCACTTCGATCTGAAGAGCGAGAAAAAATTGGTGGCACCTCTATCTCTTTCCATCTCTTCAAGACAGCGAGAGCACAATATGTAAGTGGTCATTAGGCTCGCTAATCAATGGGGGCCGGGGGGGGGCACTGTTGCTCCAGTGCCACAGTGCCATAAGGAGCCCATGCATTTGATCATGCAGATGTGCAGATAGGCTTCGTGCGCTCTCTCCCTTCCTGTAACCGTAAACGAATCACCCGCGGCTTCCGAAGGCGCAGCCTGCGTTTCGATTTCTGCTGCTCAACGCCGTGGAGGTGGTGCGGGCGGGCGTGATCCCCCCCCCCCGGGGCGGTAGGGCCGGAGCCCGGGTGTGTGCTCGCAGGAGTGTGATAACGTGACAGGCACATGACTGCCCCTGCAAGACCCGGCGCCTGCCGCATGGAGAAAACATGCTGACATCAGCAAGGCACATCATCGTGGTTCCACCTAGGTCTTCAGGCAATCAGCTCGGTTAGCACGCGGGCATAAGGAACAGGAGCACGCGACCTGCCGCTGATCCGCACTTTAGATCTACTCCGCTGCTACATATCGTATATGGCACTGCTGTGTTTCAGTCTTTTGTTTCTACAGTAAAATAAAAGAAAATTAAAAAAAAACCCACAATGCATTTTTTCCATTTAGCATTTGAATGCAGTTTGAATAGAGAGTGAACTGATACAGTATGTAGTGCTCCACCCTCTACAGCACCTGCTGGTTGTAGCTGGTTACAGTAAAGCACTCCATCCGCGTTCAGAGCACGCAGGCCATAAGCACAGTGTAGAAACGCTGAGTGCGAACAGCTAGAGATCAGACTCCTTACCTCGGTGTAGTCGAAGTCTGACAGCGGGGCTATACTCTTTATGTAGTCCAATCGGAACTGGTTGCCAGGGTTGCCGAGTGGTACCGGTGGTATTAAGGTGCTCATGGCCGATACTATCGTCTAGGAAGCAAATGAAACAAAAGAACACGGCACTAAGCAGGATGAAAGTGGGATAAATCACAGACTAAGCCCCACCGGTCACTCACATGGGATAGCTGGATCACAGCAGTCGTGTGGAGCACAAAATACAGTCATCAGCTTTTAATTTGGCAGATCTGGAAAACAACTTACCACAATCGCATCCTTCACATTTTTTCGGATATCCAAAATTTTCTGCTTTTTTTCTCTGAGAAGAAAGAAAGAAAGAAAGAATGAATGAATGAATGAATGAATGAATGAATGAACTGATACATTAATAAGTGAACAAAAGGAATGAACAAATCAATAAATGAATAAATAAAATAATGAATACATGAAATAAAACAAGTGATAACAAATCACTGTAATATAAAACAGCCATTGTGAGACTGTGAAGTCCATCTGGTAAAAGCCAGACCAAAAGAAGGCAACACGCAATCTTACCAAGCAGTGTGGAAGCCAAACTGTGGGCTACTAAGGACGGATATCAGGTCAGTTTGGAACTGATGGTAGGCCTACAATGATCCACCCAGTAACTAATTGTTTTATTCTGGTTGCAGAGGAACTGAAGTTACAGTCTATTTGATTCTTACTGCATAATATAAAAAATAAGCTATTGTTTTATCTCTGACCCTTCATTATAGAAATACAATTTAGCTTGCAGGTTTCAGCTACAAAAGCATTGAGCATGGACACCATGCAAAAAACTATCTGCAATATCCTGCCGTGTGGTACTGAAGGCAGTTAAGAGGAACGATTATATTTTATGTTACCCTACCCAGTGTACACGATAGCATTTTTCACACATACTAGAATCGGTTTATTCCCTCCTGAATCCGGACGGATAACTAAAGGTTAGGAATCTCGAAATCTACCTACTTACATATCTTTCAATATGACGTCTTTATCTCTCTGACAGCTATTAGGAATCAGTTGGACACAGCGAGATTGTCGCCATGCTGGCCCTAACTGCGGGCCCTCTATACTGCGGATCTCAATCGCTATGAAAAATAAACCGGACGCAGAGGCGTTGCTTATCGAAAATAGCACAAAAGGATACAAAATTAGCCACACTCGGTACCGTACTATAATAAGAGGCAAATAACAGACAATTTGACTACATTATGCGCAAAAGAAAGCATTAACCAAAGACTTACTCTGCATTAAAGCCATTGACGTGCAAGATCCTCATCTGCTTGACAATTGTACTTTTCCCGGATTCTCCGGCCCCTTGACATGAAAACAAATAAAGGAAACACTGTAAACATAATGAGGGTCAGCATATATCGCCGATCACTTTTCCCGGCGATTCCGAAATACACGCGAATCCATGTTTAATGGTCACATCCATCCACGGAGACGGAGCTCGCAATATCCAGACCTGTCAAGGTATGATGTGGGCTGAAGACGAAATCGAGAACCTACAGGATACATTTGCCCGTCCGTTACCACGTACATCTGGTGGAGCTTACCTAATAAAAGCAGTCGATGTGTGGCTTTATAAGCCTGTCTTTCTTTTTGTAACTGTTTCTCTATCTTTTTATTCGCCTCTCGTTGAGCCTTTTCGTCGATACGCTGGTCTTCGGTCTTGCTGTTCCCCAAACAACCCATATTCAGACAGCCTCTTCTCGTTTACACAATGCGGAATAAAGGCTAATGTAATTATTACTTTAAATATATCAGTCGAACAAACGGAGCGAAAAATCCGTGCGCCACTTATCCGTCGCCACGCAAAAAAAAAGGTTTCGCTTTAACCCCTTCACCCCTTTAGAAGCAGAATCCGAAGAGATTCAGTGAAATCCTGTACGTATATGCATCATATTACAATTAAAAGACACTCCAGCAGTCAAAATAATAGGAAGTGGAGAAAGGCAGAAACTGGACTCTGGCCAACGTCTCCACTGTCGCTCCTCTTCCCCGCTCTGTATTTTTTTTCTATCTAAAATTCTGTTTGTATTTCTCCCCCTTTAACTCAGCAGTGCTCGCCGTGGTTACAGGAAGTAACGCTGCGCCGAGGACGAGACGCCACACCGCCTGCTTGACTGTCATACCGAGGCTGTCGCTCTTTGCGAGCATAAGCAGGAGGTAAGTTGCCTAGAACATGTTTTGACAAACAGACTGACCAACATAGAATTCGCCATTTGTCAATATTATAGAACCCCATTGCCTCTACATTTGACGTTATGCTCCTCAATTTGCGTCTATATTTAGCATAGCTGTTAATAGCACTTACAACAACAATAATAACATCATCATCATAACCATCTTCATCATCATAATCATCAACAATAAGAAATAAATAAATAAAAATAATAGTATTTTGTTGATATTGCTATCATTGCTGTTGTAGTACAAAAAACCTCCAATGCCTGGAGTGTTTAGGGCGTGGGTTAAGAAGCATTAGAAATTATTATGTCTCTCTTCTAATAATAATGTATCAATTATTTTGGCCTCTGCACAAATGCAGCATAAGTGCCGTCACATAATATAGGCTGTCAGGTCAAAGGGGGCAAATATTCTATACTGATTACAACAAATAACATGCAAGTGCAATCACGTTTTGACACACAACAATATGGATCAGCGCTGTATTATAGCTCAGCGCTATATGTGATGTTTTTTCCCTGTGTCACTGCATTATTCTTTTGAAACATGTGTCAGGTATATGAGCAAACAATAAAAGATAAGGCGATACTTTTGTTTGCTCAAGCGGAGCTCTGCAGTTGTTGGGAGATCCCAGCCTGCCTCTAGTGGAAAGAGACCAGGACATGTGGTGTACTGGATCGACCACCTCAACTTCTGATTTAAAAAAAATGTTGCTTTTAAAAAGACAGTTTGCAAATTCAGAGGACAGCATGCAAATGTGGAATAATTTTACATAGTTGTGGATATAGCGCGCGTTTCAGCTCATGGAGCTGAAACCGGTATGTTCTTCCTTCGGGAGAGAATGGACGTAGGTTTCGTGCTCAGCCCTCTGATCGCCCTTTAAAATTGTGAACTGTTAACTCCATCAGACGTAATTGTCTGGGAAGCGACTGGATACTGGTCGCCCATGTTGAACTGATGCAGATACTTTTGGTGTGTCTCAACCAAATACACAACTTAAATTACGCGGCAAAAACGTGAAGGCCCAAAGATCTTCAGTTCCCTCGCGCAAGCTCCAAGTCTGACGGTTACAACATATCGTTTGTAATCACTCTTTGGGCTGAATTTTCCTTTTCTCCCACATTTATGCTGTAGACCACAAACATTGCCCATTATTTTAACCTTAGCTCAATCGGACGGGTTTAAATGTTATCTTAAAACATGTTTGGTTTGGTGTGATGCCGTATGCCAGGACTTCTTTTCAGAAAGAATTTGTTTGAAACTGGGATAACAGCACGAATGTGGGGTGAGTTGTGCGACAAGTGATAGAAACAGACTGTCCTAAATTACTGCGTTATAAGACTGCCTAAATGCGTCTTCATCATCATGGCTGTAAGTGCCATTAAGTTGTCAACAATAACAAATATCATGCAACATTATCGGGATATTTTAAGGTTAAGATGAGTCCTATTTAACAATGACAGTGACGCGCAGAAAAGGGCACTGGTGTCATATGGACAATAGAAAGATTTTCCAGTGCGAAAAATGAAAATGACATGCAAAGCTGATTTTAAAGGAGTTGGACAGGCTCCACCAAATCATGCAAATCTTAACAGTACTGTGGCATCTATGCGGGCACATGCGGGTGGTAGGTCTGTGAATTTGATGCAACGGGAATTACTAGCGTATTCTCAGTGCCTCGGACAGGAAGCTTGAAGCTCCCTCTTGTGGACGGTGGCAGGCAGTGCAACATGCCTTTAATTTCATGTTTTAAAAGTAAACATTTTGGACTGGAATAAGATAGAAAATTAGACGTTTGCCAGAGAACTTCAGCAGTATCAGTGGATTTTCGAATTGCATATAAGACAATATGCAAGACTTTGCATGGAAATTTCCCTACAGAACAAAGTCAGATATTCATAAGCATTTATTTCTATATAATCTCTAAAAGTCAGGAGAACTGACATGGCAACAGAGTCATGCCATTTCTCTAGCTGCAGGTTCTCTTCGAAGAATGATTAAAACTCCAGTGGTCATCTTTGTTTTTTTTCTTGCACCAATAATCTTGCCATTATGCTGTTTCTGTGGAGGAGGAAGGGCTTGTTTTGGTTGTGGTGACCTTTTGCTCTAAACACACAAGGCGGCTGTCTGCAGGACAACGATGACAAGAGACGGATTTAGAAAATGAGAGTGAGAGACCAAAACAGGAAACAGGTGTGTAGGACGTTTGACTCATGCCTGAATGTACAGTATCTGTACTGAAGCAGATGAGAATACCTGCAGTTAAAAAAAGACACTTGTGTAGTCACCTTTCACCTCAATGAGCGGGACCTCTGCTAACTGTATAAAAATCAAAGCACGCACAAGACCATTGTGTTTTGGCAGAATGGAGCATGTTCCTACACACTGACCAAACTGGGATTTTGATGGTGAATGTTGTCCTACATATATCACATATGTAGGACAACCTCATCAAAATCCCAGTTAATATGTCAAAAAGGTCGGTGACTGTTAAAGTCTGTAAAACTTTCCATTAAAAAGTAATACAAACATGAGTGGACTATGTTTTAAAACAAACCTATAAAACAACATCCAGTTGTTTTTTTTTTGAGGGAATTTGACTGTCCCAGAATGAAGATGTCTAACCATATCACCAGGACACTGTCTGAGAATGCAGCGTAGTTCCCTGCAGCACGCAAGCACAGTAGGACACACTTGGACAGGCCTGGAGTGTCACAGAAGAAGGCGGTCGCGAAGGCCGAATTGTTGGAGTCAAAACAACCCTGCTGACAAACAAAGAGGAAGAATGGTGAATGAAGCTAAATGAAGCCCTCAACAGGATATGGGCACAGCTGTGTTTAAACGCATTTCTAAGAATAATACAAATAATGGGAACCTCACTCAAATGAGACGAATTTGGGAAATCCTTCCTGTGATGAGGTGCTGTATTTAGATGACACCGTCACTGATTACTGGTCTTTCCAAATGGTATAAAAAGGTAGAATAGGTGAGAAGAGAAAAGAGAAGACAAGAGAAGAAGAGTACGTGAAAACTCTCAGTTACAGTTGTCTTGAAAGCTGCTATGTTTTGCTATGCCTATTGGAGAAGTCCAAAGTTTTACTGCCCTCAGTTGATGTAAAAAATCATTCATATTTCTTGTGTTTTCAGACACTGTCTTCAGTGCACTTTATTTCCTCAGTGTGAAAGGGATCTAATGAGAACTGGTTCATGAGATCATCAGATCAGAGCCGCTGTCAAAGGAAACATTGTGGCCTCTGATGTCACTTCTTACAGAAGAGTTAGTAGTGATCTTCTCTGTTTCAGTTTCCTTGATTTCTGCTTTATACTACAGAATATGAACTACAAAAGATTACTAGATTAATTGTCCCTGGATTCCAAAGGGTCCCTATGCATTTTACATTTCAGCTTCTGTCACCATTTTGTCTTGAAACATACGTATAAATATGGCATAGGCCATAGACACACACACAGACAAAAATTTACTGACTTCTATTCACTTTCCATAGAACTCACTTTGACCCCCAAAACACAGGCAATCTGGCCTTTCTGCATCCTTCCTCTCATGCCCTGTAAAAGCCAACACACACACATGCATACACACACTTTCACTGCACTTTTTGCCAGATGTTTCCATGAATTAAAAAAAAGAAAACCATGTTTTTGTTTTTGTTTATTTGTTTTGTTTTATCACGGATAAAGATGAACCCATACAGCAGGAACTTCAAGCATACGACGAGAGAGGGTTCCAGTAGATGCAGATTTGTGCCGATGTGTGGACTAGAGTCTGCAGTTGTGTTGCATACTCATATGAAACTTAATTCAGTCTGCAGAGGACATCAAGCCAATTTAGGTTTTATATTTGTAAATGGAGACCAGACAGAGACCTCTGATTTAGAAAGAATTATAGGACATTTCAGAAGTTCCGTTTTGAAAGAAATGGAATGACCTGTAGAGGGCACTGTGACCCACTCTCCCGCTGGGTTGCATTCCATTGTGGCAACATTGATTGTGGAGGATTTCATGAACAGGTGAATGGAGAAATATAACAAATTGAGGCAAAGTCTAGAATATATAGAAAGTTATAACAAAGTTATATATATATATATATATATATGTCTGAATATTTTGCACCGTGTCCAACAGCATTGTCTCCGACAATTACCAAGGGTGTATATCTCTGACCTTTCAAAAAAAAAAAAAAGGGGACAAGCTAAAATACAAACTATAATGCTAAAACTACATTAACTATTTTCAGGGTTACAAATCAAATTAGATTAGATTAAACTGTCTACTGGTAAAGATTATGGGTGCAGTTTTGAGAACAGCACACTGCCACTGACGTGGACGTTCACAGCTCCCCGCACTGCAGAGTGACCCACCTGAGGAATCTTAGCTATATATCCCCAAAGTGCTTACACAGCAAAGGCACACTGGGGGTTTTTCATGGATTGCTGAACTTTCAGCCATACTGGATAATGACATATGAAATGTAACCCCACATCTTTGTTTGACTCTCACTCACCCTAACTATATAAATTGACACGAATTACAATCGTACATTGTTTCATCTATGGATTACATCATCAGTAGGACACATGTGATACATCTATGCACTGCCACATGTGAGACATCTATGCACCCAGGGGCACAAAAATTAGAGAACCCTTACTGATAAGTAATTATTGGCTGACGCTTGACTGAACTTTACACATTGGTTGATAAGACTGCTCTGTCTGCTGTATGTATCACTGCCATTAGCTAAGACCCAACTAAAAGGTAGATGTCAGGAGAGATATATCCACACTGATGTTAAAGTTTAAAAGATTCTGGTGGGATGATTTCAAAGTCCATTGAGGACTGAACTGCCTGCTGTTGAACCCTGGACAGGACCACGCCACTTAAAGGCTATACACCTTGGCTTGGGAAACTACCATTAAACAGTAAAGCAGCTACTTAATAGTTATGTACAACAGAAGAAAAAAGGTTTCAGGAGAAAGCATGAGATTCTTCTCAAAACCGCAGACATACAAAAGAGTAATCGCTTCACGTTGGAAGTGTTGTTGCAACTTGGCACTAGATGGCGATGTTTTCATCAAAATGTATCAGAATGTTCAAAGCAAGTGATACTTATATTTGTGGTGCTTTATACAGTGCTCCATGGTGGTTTACAAATGTTTAGGTCTAGGTCCCTAATCAGCAAGTCCGAGGTGGCAGTGGCAGGGAACACTCACTGGGCAGAATTAAGGAAGAAACCTTGGGAGGACCATGCTAATAGCAGCAGTCTCATTAATAAACAATACATGAATGGGACTTAGAACCCACTTGTCAACCCTCTTGCCATTCTAGGAAAGTATTCAGCAGACACAAATAAATGTATTGCGTGGTACATTTAAAGCAATACAAGAAGTATAACCACTAAGGTTTTAAATATATTCACAAAATCTAGATTGTGTAATTTTTTCTAGATTTTGTATTTATAAAATCTAGATTTTGTAAATAGTAAATAGTAATTTCTTTCTGTTTATTTTGTTTTAAAACGTAATTTGTTTTATTTCACAAAATATCAGTTGTGCCAGTTACTATCTCGGACTAATCGGTTGCACCTAACAACAGCTTTCGCTCTTCTGGGAAGCTTTCTACAGGATTTTGAATGTGTCTGTAGGAACTTTGTGAGGTCATACACATTTGTTTTTGGATGAGAGGACATGGCTGACAATCTCCATTCTAGTTGATCTCAAAGAGGTTCAGTGGAGTTGTGGCCAGGGCTCTGTTCAGCCCAGTTCTCCCACACTAAACTCACACAGCCAAGCCTTTATGGACCTTGCTTTGTGCACTGGGGCACAGTCGTGTTTGAACAGGCAAGGGCCGTTCCCACAACGTTGGACATATATAATTGTCCAAAATGTCTTTGTATGCTGAAGCATTGCGGTTTTCCTTCGCTGCTCTAGTGCGTTACACCACTCCATGCAGTCCTGGGCCTTGTGCTTTGTGATGTGAGGCTTTCGTACAGCCGCGTGGCAATGGAAGCCCGTGTCATGAAGCTCCTGGTGCAGTTTTTGTGCTGATGTTAACGCCAGAGGAGGTTTGGAACTCTGCGCTCACTGAGTCAGCAGAATATTGACAAATGCACTATGCCCCACAGCACCCAGCGACCCCGCTGGGTAACTTTACGTGCTCTGCCCCTTCATGACTGAGTCCCTGTGGTTCCCAAACTCTTCCGCTTTCAGTAATACCGCTGAATTTCAATAGTACCGCAGTTGATCGTGGAGCATCTGAGATGGAAGAAATTTCCCAAACTGAGTTGTTGCAATTGTAGCATTATACTACAGTTCCATTCTCAAATCCAATGAACTCTTTTATGACCAATTCCTTCACAAATGTTTGGAAAGGCAACATGCACAGTGCTTGATTTTATACACCCGTGGCAATGAGACTGAATAAAACACATAAATTGCATTATTAAAACGTGTCTCAATACTTTTGTCCATATTGTGCACTTTAGATGCAAAACAAATTTACATCTAAAAGATTTACATTACAGCAATACACTGTTATACTGCTGTATCATACTAATATGCCTTGTTATGTGTGTTATACTGAAATACTGAATGGATCACGTTCCATTCAGTATTTAAAGCCAGCCTGCAGCCCGCCAGTACTGACGCTATTTCACAAAATAATTGCTCGCCAACAAAATGGTGGCAAAAGTGTGTCACAAATGATAAGGTTGGAACTTATACGGTCATCCAGTCCAGAAATCGCGCGCATGTTCTTTCACCCGTATCTCTTATCGGTTTTCTTGACCGTGGACCTCCCGTCGCCCTCTCTGGTCCAACCAGAGAGCACCAGAAGCATCACCCCACATCACTCCACCGATGGGCATCACTCCACTACTTTACAGCCATTCATGGGGGAGGGTGTTACGCTTTTGTGGGTTTCTGGATTTCTGTGTCTCTACGCCCCGCCTCGGACGCAAGTTCGCGAGTACGCGTGCTCGTGCTGGGCTGGAGGAGGCGGGGCGCAATGTTTTATACTGGAGCATAGTAACAGTGTTCAAATTAATGATGTTTTCTGTTGATTGCTAATCAGATATAGAGGTTTTATACCTTGCAAATGGTAATGTATTCTACTGTGCCTTGAGGTAAGCGTACAACTTACATGAATCGCCTAAAAAAAGTTCTAATGTCAGCGCCAGTTGGATGCAATTACCTATACCTAATACGTTTCTTTAATTTATCAAATTGCTTCTAAACACTGATGCTTGGTCATTTCTGATGCATTTGTTGTTATTTATTTATTTATTTTGCAGACATGCGCAGTCGCGGATTTAAATAAAATATGATCATTCATCTTTCAAACCTGACCACGGTTTTACCTCGTGTTAAGTTATTACATTTTATGAAAGCCAACTTACCAAAGTCTTATCTATGGTTCTACCCTGTAAACCGGTACTAAGGTACTAAAGTACCCTTAGAATGCTGCAGTCAGTATACAAAGGTGTACCCTGTTACGTTTGATTATTTTATGGTACGTTGTTACTATGATCTGATTTTATCGAACACGTGTCATCTAGTAAGGCTACTACAGTGTACCTCAGTGCAAAAAAGCTGGAACTATTCATTTCGCGTTTTATTTCCCGCATCACAATAAAACAAAACTCACGTTTCCCAATGAATATCATTGTTTCTATCTTTCTGTCTGTTCCTGGACATTTGTTTGTATTCCATAAACAATGAAAACAATGTTTGTGCTATGTTGAATGAATGAAATGCGTAATTCTAATAGTCCTGACATTACGAACATACGACATCATTTACATATAGGGTATTCGTTTAAGTTCAGTCATTGTTGAACCACTTAAAATACTGTGTAGTTCACATGCGTCACTGCTTTGGGCGACACGGGGCAATTCTACAGCCCAGCAAGAGATGCACCAAGAATTTACCCAGGAAATATTTTTTAGTAGTCTACTAGAAACTGTCACTGATCAAACTGAAACTGCTCGCACAATCTCATTGTAGGCTACCTGTCAATATGTCCGCTCTGAAGGCGGACGATTGGGTCATTAACTCCGCCCATAAGCACAAAAACACAGGAAACCTAAAATCTCGTAACACCGGTGTGCACAACCTCCGGCAAGCGCATGCCACAACAACGGAGGCGAAGAGAGAGGCGCGGCGTGGTGAGGCGAGGACCGAACAGCCACTCCGGACAGCTGAACTTCTGTTCCACTACAAAATAGCCTCATTTATAGATAAAAATCGGCCGCTGTATTTTAGCCATGGATCTCATTGACGTGGTAAGAAATGATTATATGCGTTTGTAATTTGCGAGGCATCTCCTCATCAAGGCTTTGTTCGGTAGGGGTACTGAGTCAGGGGAAGCTCATTCTTCACTCCTCCATTCTTGATTATCTTGGATGATGTTTTCTTGTCTAGAAAGTCAATTATTAAGGTTTATCTCTATCTTGTAGCCTAATAGCCTAGTGATGACATTATGCAGTTGCACAAAAGAATGAAGCTTCCAAACATGCTTGATATGTAATTGCATTCATGTAATTCAAGAAATATGCCTATTTAACAGTTTTCTTTAAGAGATTTCAAAACCAAAAGTTGGCCTGGCAGTGTATTGGACAAAAATTGGGCCAGTTTTAAACTTTGACTTTGATCAATATAAAGATCCTCCATGAGACAAATAATTACTGCTAAAAGCATTTGCTGAAGAGCAAATTTGCTCACTTCAAATTTGGAAATAACCATAAGCAGAAGTGAAAGGGCAGAAATACATAAGCAAATTCTCCAAGCACAGGTCAGTGCCATGCTGGGCTTCAAGAGCTCACGCAAGATTTTTTAATAAAACTGACTGTGTTCACATACTTTAGGACCATCTAGAGATACAGTGTTATACAGTTAAATGCATAAGGCACAGGCACCTAGGATGCACAGGAAGCAATTGTAGCAATGCTTTACCAGTCTAAACTTTCAAATCATACTGTTACATTAAGCAGTTGTTAAATAGCATATCCAAGGACGTTAACAAACTAATGTAGCAATATGTTATGTACGAAACATAGGATGTGTGAATATATATATATTTAAAAAATATAAAAACCTAAATAAAAAAGCAAAACCAGAGACAGGTACCCCTGGTCATGGGTTTTTTCTAGGCTGCCTTTGAACAGAGTGGATTTCCTTGCTCTGTTCTGACCAGGTCATCCTTCCCTCTTCTTGTCACTGGATAGTTCATATTGAGTACAATCAATAAACACTGCAGTTCATAGGAGGACAGAGCGGGGCAGTGTTTTAAAAACAGCATCTCAGCGAAAAATTGAGTGACCTCTCACCCAGCTGGAGAAAGAGATGTGAAAGTGTGTGTGAGAGAGAGAGAGCTAGTGAGTGGGAGAGCGGGTGAAAGATAGAGTGAGAAAGAGAGAGAGAGAGATACACTAGAGAGGTACAGGGACAAACGGAGAGAGACTGGGTCAGCGATGTGTAAAATGAGAAAGGACACATGGGTCTTTTCACTGTAGTGTGTTTGACTTTCTTATAATCCGTTTTTCTGCTGATTAAACAGGAGCTATTTTAGTGGGTTTATTAAAAACGATAAAAGGGATATAAAGAATAGAGTTTGATATAGTAGATTGTGAGGTAAAGTAATCTGTGAGATCTTAAGTAGTTTGTGAGGTAAGGTCATCTGTGAGATCTTAAGTAGTTTGTGAGGTAAGGTCATCTGTGAGATCTTAAGTAGTTTGTGAGGTAAGGTCATCTGTGAGATCTTGAGCTCTAAGATTGACCATGTCAGCACTGCTGTTATAAGGTGCACCATATGAGATTCTCATTCTCAGTTTACCACTTTACATTCAAAATCTGTTCATATTGCTTTAGATTTATCATCCACACTGGGCATTTGCAATACAATTAAGAGGCACCATGCACAACAGTGACATGGAGTATCCAACAGGAATTGCTGGTACACTCCGCTTACTCTCTGGTTCTTCCCGTATGAATTCTGTCAGCAAGATCATTTTTCTCCCATCAAGCATATATTGTAATCTGAATAATGTGTGTTGCTATGGTAGGGCACATAGATCAATGTGGAGCAGAAGGTCAAAGACTCACCACAGGACGCCAGCCAGACGGCCGGCAATTGCCCACAGTTTCTCTTTCTCTTTTGTATGTTTCAGAATTATTTCTATGTTGCTGACAAGTGGTTAAACAATGCAGTGGATAAGCTATTTGGAGAGAGAGGTTTGTGCATTTTTCAATTTTTTCTATGTTTTCTACGTTTGCATTTTGTATCGTTCCATTGTTGGAAATTAGTAGTTAATTCCACGTCTCATTTTTATTTTTCACTCGGGACGTTTGTTCACCAAGGACACTAGCAAGGTGCACTTCAACTGCACTAGATGTGTAAGGCTCTTTTGATGCAAATTAGGCTTTAGTAAAAAAAGCCCTTTGTTGCAATGACGCGAAATGAGAGGCAGAGCTGTAACTTGGTACTGTGCTCCAGAGCTAAGTGTGTTAAAGTTCATGTGGAGTCAGTCTTAACCGCTCACAATATCCAATCCATATTAAACCCGTTTAAGTCCTTGTGGAATGCTGTGTGATTTAAAGAATGTGTCCTACAGTTTAGTGAAAGGGTGCAAATGTACTATGTAAATGTAATATATCATTTTAGCACCTGAATCTGTGTATTTAGAGGAATCCCCCACCTTTCTAGCCCCAAGTTTCACCAGTGGCGGCTTTGTGCTTGCTAGAACTAGACGGCATGGCTTCAGGAATACCAATGCCCCTGTGATCATGATGGAGCCTGCGGTTTGATCAGTGTGGGCAACATGCTATTTTCAGCCTCGGAGATGCAGATGACCATGTGTTGGTCTAAAACATAAGCATGTTTTGTTTATAATATAATTTTCTTTTTTAAAGTTTGTTTATTAGTCACGTGTGTTTAATGGTAGATCAGAGAGTTCGAGGATGGCTTCTACTGGACTCCTGCACACCCAGTCTGGTTCTCACCTTCATCTACCTCCTCATCGTCTACCTGGGGCAAAAGTATATGAAGAACAGGCCGGCGTACTCACTGAAAAATGTCCTACTACTGTACAATTTCTCAGTTACCATCCTATCACTCTACATGCTGGTGGAGGTGAGGACTAAAATGAAGCCTGAAGAGAAAGTTGAGGGAAGATAAAGGGAGAGTCATCCTGGCTTTGCATGTTGCTCTGTGTGGCTTTCATCCTCTCCATTTCCATTGCTATCTCTGTAAAATGCACAAAAGCCATGCAGCGCTGTATAACAGGCATGTGTGTGTGTGTGTGTGTGTGTGTGTGTGAATAAGTAAGTAAGTGAGAAGTAAGAGATTATTTTGAGGCATGCAGGCTGAGTATTTATCAAATTACTTTAATTAATTTTTGGCACCTGGATATTTTACTATTACTGTACAAAATGTTTGTCTCATTGTTTGCTTCTGTGTGTGTGCACATTTGGTTGTTTGTGTGTGTGTGTGTGTGTAGCTAATATCATCAGCATGGTCGGCAGGCTACCGCCTGAAATGTCAAGCCCTCTTTGATGCAGGAGACGGTGACATCAGGGTGAGTGAGAATGAGCATTCTTCCCATAATTCTTTACTTCTTGATGATTGGATATTGTGGAATTTGTATTTGAAAGGACATACCTTCAAAAGTAAAATTGCCTTCTGGTTTATTATCTAATTCAAAATTATTTGAACTTTATTGATGAGATTAAACATTATCATTAAAGGATTTACTATGACCTTTAATGACCTAAATGGGAAATGGATTTGTACCTAAAAGTTCAGAAAATGCTCACTTAGCCGTATGTAACCAAACACAGGACGCAGGGCCTGACCCTCACTGATCCCTTTTCTTTTGGCTTATTAATCTTAAGGTAATGAGGTAGTGGAGATTATTCCTTCAGTGGTCTTTGGCAGTGTTTTTACTACAACTGAATGTGAAACTGTTTTATTTGAGAGGGTTGAATTAGCACTTGCTGTGTCAACAGCGCTAGTGATCCACGCTGATCTGAGACAGCAAGCGGTAGGTACTGAATGTGAATGCGTTGATGGGCAGTTTAAAATACTGCAAAAAAAAAAAAAAGCTTGCTGTCATGGGTGGAAAAATGAGAATGGAACATGTGGGTGGTGGAGAAACTCCAGTCCGTGTGGGGGCGGGGCCTTCCACGAGGTGCATGCTTAAGTGTTATGCTTCCACTCACCAGACTCACCTCATGTGGCTGGGAGCTAGGGGCCAGCAGCGAACGCTGCACTGCTGCAGACCCGGTGGATGTGTGCTTGAGTTCTCCGCTCTGGGCTCGTGAGCATGGGGGATAACGGCATGAGACGTTATGCGGCTGTGACATGTTTGTGCTGTCCGGTTCAGCTCCGTCATGTCATTTCGGTGCTCGGCTCACACGATGCCTGCTGCATTTTGCATCACAGTGTGTGCCTTTGCTGCAGGCCATTCGCATTCTGTTTTCATTGTACCTGCTTCCTTATAATGCTATGCCATTCACTGCTTTTCTGAAATGTTTTACAATTACAAAGTTTTATGCACCCAGAGATCCTGAAAATGAATCATCTGAAGGCTGATGCCACCTTATTTGGTAGCACAAATGCGTTATGCATTAATAATGCAGAAAGAAGATTAAAAAACAAAGAACAAAGAAAGATCGTTTGGCTATATTTAAGGGTGAGATGGTGGCCCTGTGGTAAAGGATATCTGTCCCAGTGCCTGGAAAGGTTGTGGCCTCAAATCACAACCGATATGAAAGGTGTGGCGAAGGTTCACTGGTATCTCGACCTCTTGCTACTTGAGAGCAGCCCAACTCTGCATTCAATCCACTCAAAATGCAAGACGGCACACGCCCTGTGACCTCAGCCTTCGCTCTTGTATCATGACAGCAAGAGCTGAGACATGCAAGCAGAAAGACGTCTCACATAACAGTTAGACAATAATGCATCACTGCTCACCCTCCTGCTGAAAAGCCAGTCCAAAGGTAGAGATAGAAGCTACAATGAGCTGATACACAGAGATACTGCAGGCAGTCAAGAGCTTTTATTATGGTGTGTAGTAGAGGCCTTGGCTCAACATGTTTCTGCTCCTTCTGACTGCCTCTCTTCTGGGCAGGTGGCAAAAGTGTTGTGGTGGTATTACTTCTCCAAGCTGATCGAATTCCTCGACACCATCTTCTTTGTGTTGAGGAAGAAGAACAATCAGATCACCTTCCTGCATGTGTACCACCATGCCTCCATGTTTAACATCTGGTGGTGCGTCCTCAACTGGATCCCATGTGGACAGAGTAAGTCAGAACGTAAAAAGCAAAGGAGGAAAGAGGGCAGAACGGAAAGACCAAGTCTTACCAAGGGCAGCTGATGGCGCCACAGTATATCAGAGTCTGATTCCATAAATCCAATAACAAATGTAAATAGATTTAGAAATGGGGAGTTCTTAACAATATCAGCATGTAAACTATACCTCTCAGTTGATTTTACACAAATGTCCACAGTGGAGTGATTTTCATTTAATCAGTCATTGTGGTGATATACCAGCACATTTCATAACAACATGATCACCTCTGCTCTAATAATTTAACAAGACTGATGGCACTGGTGTTTGTGCAGGCTTTTTTGGACCGACACTGAACAGTTTCATCCACGTGCTGATGTACTCGTACTACGGCCTGTCTACTATCCCCTCCATGCACAAGTACTTGTGGTGGAAACGCTACCTCACACAGGCCCAGCTGGTCAGTATGGCAGCCCTAGCTACTCCAACCCAATCTGTTTCTGAATCCCATCCAACTCTAATCTTCTGAAAAGATGCGTCTCCGCACAGTGCCAATGTCATAATTTCACTCTTTTAAAAGCAGTTTTCTCTTTTAACTACATTATTTCAATACTAGTTCATGCATAAGGGAGTTGGCTGTCTCTGAGGATTGCTCTCTCTCTCTCTCGTGTGTTTCAGATTCAGTTTATAATGACTATAACACACACGCTGAGTGCGGTGGTTTTCCCCTGTGGCTTCCCCCTGGGCTGTCTGGTGTTCCAGTCCAGCTACATGCTTACACTCGTCATCCTCTTTGTCAACTTCTATGTCCAGGTAAGGGACGTCTGAGACGGGGGTCCGTTTTTCACAGCAAAGCTGCAATAACACCATCAGTTTCCTGCAGATTACACTTATTTTATTTGTTGATTTCACCTCTTGACTAACCTGATTCAGCATCTATTTGCAGAGTCTATGATATTCAAACCAAAGCTAATTAGAAAATGCACCATGATGCATTCAGAGACTAATTTACCAGGGAAGTAGAAGCCCTTTGAAACTAAACAGATAGCTTACTTTGTATATTGAGCTCTTTTGTTACTGTTTGTGTCACCCTGATTATTTTAGCCATTTAATACCAAATATCACCGTTTTTCAGACGTACCGAAAAAAGCCGGCGGGAGACGACAAACCCAGAGAGGCGAGAAATCACGTGAACGGCGTCTCGTCCTCCCTCAACGGAGCCAAACATAAGCTACAATAATGACATGACTCTTCAAAATTCATTCTCTCAATCCAGTTATGCTGAGAACACTAATCTGATAGCAGGGATAATCCTCCGTAATTATACTGTAATTGTGTTTTTTTTTTGTATAGAGTGCATTGTTTTTTAATTACCTCCCTTTTGTATTGTTTTAGTTTGCTCTTTGAAGACTCATAGACAGTGTAAGCACTGTACTGCACTTCTGCGTAGAAGTTACGCACTCAGTGGCCTGGGAATTATGTAAATCTAATATCCATTATTGAAGGCCTGCAATATATATATATATATATATATATATATATATATATATATATATATATATATATATATATATATATATATGTAAATCATAGGCTTTGTTAAGATAAAAAAAATATTTTGATTTGCAAGGCAAGAATTTGTTATTTTAAGTGGTACTAAGATGCAATGCAAGTGCTCTGAATATTATACAATCAGTATATCGCACATACAGGGATCAAGCAATATGCTTGCAGGCAGACATCATGGTGTTCAGTTCACTGAACTGTTTAGGATCTGAAAAACAAACGTTTAATGTAGCTTTACGATATGGATTGATGTATCTATCCAACGGAATCTAGCCTCTGGAATCGATGCACTGATCAAAATTGATGTATTCCTACTATCCTCATATCACTATACCAATGTTTTTATGATCTGTTAGTGCTCAGAGCTACATTCGTCTAATTAAGCTACAAAACTACTCCTGCTTTTATCCCTTGACCAAAATTTAAGACAACACTTTATCATTACAACCAGTCCTGCACTGATAACCACAGTAGGACCTCAAATTCATTTGGCCTTAGTGCTCAGTTCTTTTCTATAGTAGAATTAATGTGACGAAGAGTTGAATGTATAGCAAAGCTATAGACTTCATAAGCACTTCATAGATCATTCAGAAAAATAGTGCCTTGCTGTAGTATTCAGAATTTCTTTTGCATGTTACATGTAACTGGTATGCAGTTGTCATGCATATTTATACATATTCAGATGCTCATTCATGCAAATGTAAAATGATCAGACTGAATCTAAAATGATTCTGAAACAGAAATTAGTTTTTTTAAATTCATATCCTACATGTTTAAACCCTTCGCCTTTATTGTCAATAAATTGCATTTTATTTCCATTATTACTACGTTTACAAACTGTGATATTGTAATGCGGCCTTCTTTATAAAATCTGCGCAAATTTCATATTTCTGATGATATATATGATATACTAAGTTCACAAAATGTAAGTGTGAATAATTCACACAATGTCCTTATGTATGAAACGGTGCCTGATACAGACTGTAGCTTCTCTTATTCACGAACATCTATTAAACTGTCTACATGTGAACAAAATTCTACGTGGTGTAATACTACCCAGTGTAATTCTACCTAGTAAAACCTCCAGTTTTGTCCTTATGTGATTGGCTGTTAGGAGATATCTTGGTTCATGTACTGAGATAGAGCAGGTGTTGCATAGTGATGATGCTTTTTATTCATTGTTGTTAAAATAAATTGCATGACCGTGAAATACACAAAACACAAAGCATGGGTTACATGTTAGGGATTTAGACTAAGTGAATCTACTACAGTCAGGGGTTTGCAAATATGGTTTGAGTCTTTTTACACTGGTGTAAGTATTTTTAAGTTCAGGACTTGCATCTGTGTATATGTGTAAATGTCTTAGGGCTTAAAATAAAGGTCAAACATAAAAATATCAACACCAGGCCAATTCCCAGACCAAGACACAACACGTAAAAAAGATGACAAATGTTTTGTTCCTTCTGAGTCAAATAGACATCTCATGGTGTGTATGACTAAGGTACAACTAATAGCATAGTGAATTTAGTCAATCTCCTGGGTAAGTGCTCTGAGGAAATACGAAATGACATCACCATTGGAGCAGTCTACTGCAACCAATCATATTGCTTCAAGCTCTGGTCATACACTAAGGAAGGATCAGAAAGTGCAGGACAACAAAAGTTAAAACATCAGCCCTCAAAAACACAAATGCTGAGCCATAACAATGCTGCCATTTTGTAAATGAGTCCTTGACTAAATCTGGCTTCTATGGCTTTATTTCAACTCTGTTAAACTGCCAAGAGTCTGCACTATTCCAGTTGTGCAACAGAAGCTCCTGAACTATATAAAAAATGTAGTTCAGGTCCTGTGCATTCATCATGGACCAGCTCAAAGGTGAAGAGTTTCACCCTAATTGAAGCTTTTACTCCTGTATTGCACATCATCAAAAAATGAAAGCTCGTATTTCATCTCCAACTATCTATACTTCAGTTGGATATATACCGTTTTGACAGTACCACTTGATCTGTTGGTATTCTAGAACGAGTCGATTCTAATCATTGTGATTCGTATTTTTGCTGATTCATACGGATTCAGCTGTCCGGACAGCTCATGTTATGCTTTCTCTGAAATATTTCCACGATCACTTCCACATAGTTCATCTACTTACACTTCTTCGTGCAGTGTAGCATATGTTATATGACATCAACTCCTGTTCTTGACCAAATTATCATGAATACGTTTGGTCTCGTGTTAATTGGAAACCTGAACATAAAATGATGAACTTACACAAATGATTTTATTTTTATTTGAGAAGGTTTGAGACGGTTGAATTAGCGCTTGCGAGGTCAGAGACAGCGAGCAGTAGGTATGGAACGTGATTGCTATGAAGGACAGTTTAAAGTGCTTCTAAATGGTCTTTCTGTCATGGGTGAAAGTGGGAATGGAAGTTTTTTTCATGGTGGTGGTGAAACTCCAGTCCGTGTGGGGGCGGGGCCTTCCACGAGGTGCATGCTTAAGTGTTATGCTTCCACTCACCAGACTCACCTCATGTGGCTGGGAGCTCGGGGCCAGCAGCGAACGCTGCACTGCTGCAGACCCGGTGGATGTGTGCTTGAGTTCTCCGCTCTGGGCTCGTGAGCATGGGGGATAACGGCATGAGACGTTATGCGGCTGTGACATGTTTGTGCTGTCCGGTTCAGCTCCGTCATGTAATTTCAGTGCTTGGCTCACACGATGCCTACTGCATTTTGCATCAGGGCATGATAGATAGTGGCTCTGTGGTAAACAGGATATCTGTCCCAGTGCCTGCAAGGTTGTGGCCTCAAATCACAACTGGTATGAAAGGTGTGGCAAAGGTTCACTGGTATCTCGACCTCTTGCTACTTGAGAGCAGCCCAACTCTGCATTCAATCCACTCAAAATGCAAGACGGCACACGCCCTGTGACCTCAGCCTTCGCTCTTGTATCATGACAGCAAGAGCTGAGACATGCAAGCAGAAAGACTTCTCACATAACAGTTAGACAATAATGCATTACTGCTCACCCTCCTGCTGAAAAGCCAGTCCAAAGGTAGAGATAGAAGCTACAATGAGCTGATACACAGAGATACTGCAGGCAGTCAAGAGCTTTTATTATGGTGTGTAGTAGAGGCCTTGGCTCAACATGTTTCTGCTCCTTCTGACTGCCTCTCTTCTGGGCAGGTGGCAAAAGTGTTGTGGTGGTATTACTTCTCCAAGCTGATCGAATTCCTCTACACCATTTTCTTTGTGTTGAGGAAGAAGGTGAACTTCCTAGGTGAACCAGCATGTCTGCATGTTTAATATCTGGTGATACATCCTCAACTGGATCCCTATACATGAATGAAGTTATATTTATATTGCTCAGTATAGCTAAAGGTCACTTTACAATTAGCACACAGCTTTCACATCTTGTCACACACCAGTGAGAAGCCTCTCAGTTATACACTGGAAAGTTACATTCACTTGATCAGCCATTGTGGTGACGTTAGCAGTAGATGCTAAAGCTGTGTTTTCATGCTCCAGTCCATAGCACTGCACCTTTAAGTGTGCTCCCCATACCAGCACATTTTATAACTTGATAGACTATTCTAATATTTTCACAAGACTGATGCCACTGGTGTTTGCATAGGTTTTTATGGGACAGCTTTGAACAGTTTCATCAATATGCTGATGTACAGTCATGACCAAAAGTTGAGACAAACACATAATTTTGCTTTTCACAAAGTTTACCTCATATAAGCCTCATGCTTATATGGTATGCCAAGGTACAATTATAAGCATAAAAAAGTTTAACATGCATTGGCAAATGCATCCAGTTTATGCAAAGACATTTGCAGTGTTAGTCTTTCATTTTGAAGGCATCTGCAATTTGCCTTGGCATGCTTGATATAAGCTTCTGGGCAAAATCTTGACTGACATCAACCAATTCTTGCCTAAGCAGTGCTTGGAGTTGAGTGGTTCCTGCGTTTGTTCATCACCAAATGGCTCCTAGGTCATCAGGAGAAGCTGTTCTTAGAGCTTGTTTGGATACCAGCATCTCAGGAAGCTTCATTGTTGGCGTGACAGTGGTAGCTTGTGGTATCACTCACCTTTTCTTCTCTGGACAGTAATTTTTCCAGATGTCACACAGTCTGAAGAGAGCTTCATCAGATCAAATCTCTTTATCCCAGTCCTCTGCAGTGCAGTCCATATACTTCTAGTAGAAAGGTCAGTCTGTCCTTGGTGTTATTCTTAGAGAGAAGTGGCTTGTTTGCTCCTCTTGGTGACCTCAAGCCACCCGCCATAAGCCTTCACCTCATTGAGCGTGCAAATGGTCTCACGCCTGCCTTAACCATGGTTAACAGAAGACAAATCCAAGCACCACCACCCTTTTAAAGCAACCATCTGCTTCATCACTGAATTCAGTCATTCACTGAAATTATGTTAGCAGGCCATTTTGTGGCAGGGCAGTGGCTAGAATGTAATAATGTTTCTGATTGTTCATTTTCATGGCAAGAAATTACATTGCAACTCATCTGATTACTCCTCAAAATTCAGAGTTAATGCAAATTGCCACCATATAAACTGAAGCAGAAAACTTTGTGAAAAACAAAATTTGTGCCAAAACTGTCTCTCAACTTTTGGCCATGACAGGGCACATACTACGGCTTGTCTACATACGACGGCCTGTCTACTATCCCCTCCATGCACAAGTACTTGTGGTGGAAACGCTACCTCACACAGGCCCAGCTGGTAAGTATGGCAGCCCTAGCTACTCTAACCCAATCTGTTTCTGAATCCCATCCAACTCTAATCTTCTGAAAAGATGTCTCTCTGAACAGTGCCAATCTCAGTGTCATTCTTTTTAAAAGCCCCCCCACTACATTTTACCTCATTTACTCCATACCATTTCCATCCATAAGGGAGTTGGCTGTCAGTATTGCTCTCTGTAACCTGAATCTGAAAACAAACGCAAAAGACAATGACTATAGCCTAACACGAACACACGCGGTCCAGTGGATTTCCCCACTTTCTGATTCAGTATTTAATCTGTAGAGTATAATATGCAAAACAAAGCTAGATAGAAAATGCACCTTGGTGCCTTCAAACATTAACAGAAGTTACAGGCATTTGAAACCAAACAGACAACTTTGTATATCAAGTTCCTAAAGGCATTTTTGCACCCGTATTACTTTATACTTCCAATATCAAATATCACTTTTTTCAGACGTACCAAAAATAGCCGTGTAGAGACGACAAAGCCAGAGAGATGGCGAGAAATCACGTGAACGGCGTCTCGTCCTCCCTCAACGGAGCCAAACATAAGCTACAATAAGGACATGACTCTTAGAAATTCATTCTCTTAATCCAGTTATGCTGAGACACTAATCTGATAGCAGGGATAATCCTCCGTAATTAAACTGTAATTGTTTTTGGGTTCTTTTCGTATAGCGTGCAGTTTAATTACCTCCCTTTTTGTATTGTTTTAGTTTACTCTTTGAAGACTCGTTGACAGTGTAAGCGCTGTACTGCACTTCTGCATAGAAGTTGCGCACTCGGTGGCCTGAGCATTGTGTAAATCTAATATCCATTATTGAAGTCCTGCAATAATAAGTAGCCTATGTGGCACATACAAGGATCAACCACTATGCTTGCAGACATGAATCACTATGCAGTTCACAGAATCACACTGTGGCCTTCAGAACTGATGTAATGACCAGAATCTACATTTTCTCATTATATTACATATTATACCTTTGTTTAATGTTTGCATTTTATTTATATTTGACATTTTTGCAGAAATGGTGTTCATATATTCATTGTAACTATACACAGGATCCTATGTAAAATATCAGATACCAATCCATTGGAGCCTCACTTAGGACGCATCCTACTCTTCATACCAGCAACCACATCATCCCAAGATCTTCTCAGGGGTCATGAGGTAGGCACTTTCATTGTCTGCGTTTCGCCAAATTAAACCAACGACCTCCAGAAGGCTCAAAAGCCAGATGCGACATTCCAGCCCCACCCCCAACACCAGAGATCCATACCCTGGTTGTAACGTGGTGGGTTTGGTGATAGCCACTGCGAGGGTTTTGGAAACACTCGAATAAGCAGAGAGAACATGGTGACGAGACACCAGACAATCGCAAAACGACTACAGAAGAAGGGGTGATTGTGTGAGCATAGAGTAGGGCTACAAACAATTCAGCAGTGAGACACTGCAACTGCCTACCTTAAATAGGGGATGATACAGCTGCAGGTCATCACTGCTGATTGTGCTCGAGTTATTGGGAGCTGGCTCGTGGGCTTCCACCGGTGGCACCAGCCCTGACACTGATGACTAAGGTCACCCTCTCAAAGGGGTAGCAGATGCGTCTCAATCTCAATACAGGATTCTGGTGCAAGAAGGTTTATTGTACTGGTGATGAGGGTTTACAAAAACAAAAGCAAAGTTCTCCATGGAAGTGAAGTTAGAATGTAGGTCTTCTACAAGCTTGAGTTCAGGGCTGCAAACCTCAGGGTTAACTGCTCGGTTTATATCAAAGCTAGGCGATCAGGGCTAGCATTATTAGCAGGACTGAAAGTTAACAGAGCTAGCAGAACAAGCAGTATTGACAGAACCCCCTGTATTGACAGGACACTGGCACCCAGCCATAACCCTCCCTGTCAACCAAGTACTGCAGTCGCCTTCCTCTCCTTTGGAGGCCCTCGTTTTGGCCTGGGTGTTCCAGTGGAGACTGGATGTTGTTCACGAGGGGTGCACAATATAGACATCTTGGTAAAACACATGGAAAACTGATGATGCTGCTTCCTGACAAGCTGACTCTGCAGGTCATTGACCCCTTTGCCAACATGACCTTCGTCCAGCGCATGTAGACTCAGGAGATGGCAAAGGGATGGGCTGAAGCCACAAACGTCGGTCGAGTCCCCAGTCCATCTAGTTGGCTGCCGCTGCGGAGTCAAAACGCTGTAATGAGAGAAGAGCGACCTTTGTGTGCGTAACCCTCACCAGCACGCAAAACACTGCAGAGGCAGGAGTGCTACTTGTAGCGTCCATCCCTTGGTCCTTCACTCTTTATGCTGGACATCAGCACTGCCACCCGGCTGCATGGGTTCCTCGGGGGTCAGAGAGAAGAGCCGCTGGGGGTGTGTAGTCCCCCGGTGAAGAGTTCCTATGAAGAGAGTGATGCTTTTCCTCCAGGAAGCAGTCATACATGGCCATGTGTAGTGTAATTGAGTGGTGATGTGCTTGCATGCCAGTTCTACCTGCAGCTGTCCTCGAGGCCACACACGAAAGGTAGCGCTGGTCCGTTGGGTCTTGGCAGACAGCATGCTGAACTCCATAATGTACTCCACTGCTGAGTGAGCCTGTCTTAAGGTGCAACGGGCCCTGACCACAATCCCTACCCTGGCGAGGAAGATGTAGCACAGCCTTCAACCTCATCAACACACCAGTGCAGTCTCCCCAAGTCCTAGCACTCCCTGTCAGCACGGAGATGACTAATGCCACCAGGCATGGCGTTGTACCATGAAACCCTCACTGCCCTAATACAAAAGAGCATTACATTGAGAGAACGATTCTTCTCAGATATCTGAAATGCTTGGTGTTATCTAGCTAAAATATGACTGATCCTTGTATCTTAGTCTGAGAAATGAAATTCCATTCATTAGCTAGATTAATATTCATCAACTGTCAGGAGCAACCCATATTACAAGCCAGCAAGCTTTTTGCTAGCTGAAATGTTTAGGCAACTCACAACACAAGCTAACATTAGTGGAATGCAATTGCTTACCTAATTACATGATTAACGGGTAAACAATGCTAAATCTTCATAGGCATAGGCAACTGCTAAACTTCACTTTGTACACATCACTTGCTACTGCATGGATTGCAGTGCATGCACATTTTAACAAAGGGTTTGTCAGTCAAACACTTGGTGGGAGAAAATGCCTCTTCTGGTGGCCTGCTTGGCTAAAACAAGATAGTATTTCTGAAATCCACACTGCACAAATGTCTCCTATGAAAGGCATAGATGTTTTTATTTTCCACTGTAAAGGTCAAATCATTTTAATACTCTGGTGTGGGTTTTCCTGCTTCAGGTTATATAAGGAACATGTAAACTAAAGTGAATGTACAATCCCACAGTTAGAATGCCAGATCCTCGGAGGGAGCAATAGTCACTGGAGCAGCACTTGTCTCTTATTGGCTCTTCACTGTCTCTTTACTGCTTGGTATTTCCATGGAGAGGGTGGCATGGAGATCTGAGGACTGAAAAGAAGGTGGCAGCAAAGATTAAGGGCTGCCGTTTTACATGAACAAACGTCTGTACATTTGGACACATGCAGACTGGCTCACAGAGCTGGCCATTACTCCACTGCTCTCCGTCTGACTCTGTGGCGCTGGCATGGTCTCTTTTGGTTCCTCTATAGAATCCACCCTGGAAGAAAAAGGCCTAGAGTTGTTGTATAGTTTTACGTAAAGATTTCAAATCAGGTTTATCTTTTTTCAAGGTGAATGTAGAGGTGATTGTGGGAATAAGATACCTTTTCTGTTGTCTGTCACAGAAAGATCTCACTCTGTCAGACTCCGATTGCCAGAACCTCTGGATTACAGACAGGGAGAATCACCGTGAAAAATCACAGAGATTAAGATTAGGAGATTAAGACTATATTATCATATAAACAAATCAACTGATTTGGCAAAAGCCATCCGTCCTGCACTATCCAAAGCTCGACAAAGCTGTTATACACAAAAATCCTCACAAAATGAGGTGCTGAGGAGGGGTTTTAAGAGATAGAGAATGTGGAGGCTGCGTCAGGGGAATAAAACAGACCATGGTTTCCTGCTCAATGTGTTTGAGTGAAAGACAGTTCTGCTCCAGGTGTCCCAACTGCTGCACAACAGTGTCCTGGAAATGATCTAATTGGACAAGTCTTCACATAGGAAAAACAGAAATGACAATTATCCAAATTCAATTATTCACTGACTATGGTAATGTCCCATATCCTGAACGAAAATGAATCCACACATCCAGACTTGCACCTTTGATCATGTACGGTTCGCAGCAGAGAGCTCACGTGATTCTGACAGTCAGTTAAAGATCTCAGTGATTTTGCTTCGATCTTCTTGTACCTGGACTGTAAATGGAAGAGAATTCATTTGCATGCTTGATGCAGATGTTGGTGTGCACACACAAACATGCTATTTCTACAATGGTAACTTGCAGAGAAATGTTGTCTTAGCTGAGTCTTGAAGGTATTAAAAGCATCGATGACTCCAGAACCCAACTCGGTCTCAGATTCCTCATCCTCCATCAATGCTTGAGAAATTGTTTCTGTACAAATCCACACCATATTCCTCTCAGGTTCACCAAAGGTCATCTTTGGTGAAAGACAGTGGTTATGCAGGAGTCGGTTGCTACCTACATATACCCATCAAACAGCTAGCAAAATTTGGGTTTGTGATTCGTGACATCTAAAAACTCTGAAGTTTAAAATGCAACAGCTAGTCTGTTAATGTTCAGCTCAAAAGAGTTCATGGGGAGCATTCACCAGGAATGTATGGTTCAAGACTCCCCCTAGTGGATCTGTGCATTATATTGCATTCTTTAGCCAGGCTGTGGAAGTATAGAAGAACTTGCTGGACCCACCACCACCACCACCCCCTACCTGTAGCCTTTTCCATTGATATGGAGGGGAACAGTCTTTTGGGCTTGAGTGTAGAGAAGGGTGGTGGTTCCTCTCCCTCTGGTTGCATCTCAGTTGTCTCAGGTCCTCCACACAACTCTGTTGAAGTGCCAGTCATTCCCAAATAATGGTTTTCAGCTTCAGGTAGGATATATGTGAAGCTTATGCACAAATACATACCTGTTGATTCCAGGGGGGCTTTCCTTGGAAGTGGGGGTGACTCTTTGTTCAAATCATGCTTCTGAAGACAACCAAAAAACAACAAAAAGTATTATTGGAATGTTCAAATATTCCATAATCCTGTGCATTCCTATCAAGGTTACAAAAACACTCTGAACATCTGGACACATCTAGCAGTAATTTTTAAATTAGGTATGTAGACATGAATTGAGCTGAATGCAATGTACCTCTGTAAACACATCAGATTCCTCATCTGCAAAAGTAGTATTTTTAGTCTTGTCTCTAAATCCTGAAGAGAAAGAGACAGAGAGGGCATAAACATAAATACTTCAACCAGCTCACAAGAGCCATCTTGGGTGCTGGACAGTGTACAGACTTGAAATATTGGCCGTGTTACCAAATTCAGTTTCCTATGTTTCTTAATAACTAAAGCAGAGGCTTGTCACTGAAGAGTAAAGCACTGCTGTGCGTCTCTACGACGTGCCTGAATCTGCTGTGGTCTCCCTCTCTGGGTGGGACAGGTCCAGACTCTGGAGTTCAGCTTCTTTGCCATCATGCTGTCCTACCACATCTTCTGACCTCTTCTGCAGCAGTCTGCGTTTGGGGGTTGATTCCTAACAGTGGTTTAGTCCGTTAGAACAGTGTGTGGGGCAAAGCAAGGGGAATTAAAAGCAATTGATTTGACAACTGCTCATCTTCAGCAGAATCTACAATATCCCTAAACATCACTGAAATGTCTCCAGCTCATGCGAAATATTTGGATGATGTTTTAACAATTAAATTTACTCCCTTAGTGTTTCCTCAAAGGGTTTCTCCATCTTACCTTAAACCATTAAAGGAGTTCTTAAAGGGACAGTTTTAAAGAGTTATGATTAACACCAACAAGGACATCAGCCCAGGCTTTGGCAGTGGCCAGCTATAAATCTAGTGCTGAATAACAAATACCTTGAAGAACTCTTCTTCCATACTGCTGGGGGAGGAAAGTGGAAGGACTGTAGGTGGTAAAAAATAGGGGAAATTAAAGTTACAGATGGCACCTCTCAAACTACTAATGGACCATATAACTATGTAATAGTTCTGGCAACAACATTTAACGTTTTTTTTGTCCTTGCTTCAATACGTGATTTGGCTCTTGAAGGGCTTGAAAATGTACATGGGGAGATGAATCGAGAACATTAGTGTATGGTGCAGAATTGAGAAGCAGTGCCATAGGCGAGCGGGCTGGGTACCTTTGAGTTTACTATTGTGTCGTGGCTTTTTGCGGGTATAGTCGGAGTGAGGTGCGTCTCTGGAGAGCCGTCTCTCACTGGGCTGCACGTAGATGTCACTCTCGGAGTGAAACGGCCTCAGTTTCTTCTTAAAATAATAGCAATGAGAAATTATCCAAAGTTGTCACATATTCTAAAGGGTGTTGCTTAAAAAGAAGAAGTGACCCTAGTGTCTATACTCTGCTCCCTCACACATGCCCATAGGAGCTTGAAACGCACCTTTTGTGCAGATCTCACTTGTCCCACACCAGCAGGAAGGGATCTAACAGAGCTACCAGACCTAATGAAAACAAGTTCACTACCACTGGAAATCATTCAAAGCAAGGTGAGAAAGGTAAAAAATGTATATAAAAAGCAACCCATATCCACAAACTGCATTAATCTCAGGCCAAATGTGATGCATTAGAAAGTGAAAGGATTACAGCTTGTTCTCAATTTACCAGGAACACTAGAGATATGAGGAAAGGACGAACTATTTCCATAGTCTGTGTTCTGGTGGCTTGTCTGAGTGTGAGGCTGGCATGGATTCAACGTGATCTTTCCTACCCATCAGAGGAGAGAGACTGCGCAAAGATGACAGCTTTGGCCCGCACCACCTAGACAACAAAGATGCCACTCGATCATCATACGGTTAACCTGCACGTTATGCTTAAACTGCAACCCTACATCAGTGGCGCACCATGAGCAAACTCAACCAGGGAACACTGCTGCGTGAATGAATACTCAGCCATTTTGATCGCCTAACCAGACAGACAGTTTAACAGTGTTTTTAGCAAATGGCAACAGACCCATTGAGCAACTTGGGTCCAACAAAAGTCCATAACACACAGTGCTACACAGTCAACACTGTTAACGCCGTTTTCCAGCAAAAGCTAACATATTAAGCCTTAATTGTAAAAGATCTAAATGATACCAAGACACAGTGAGTGACTCTCGCAGCTAATTGGTTCACAAAATGACCTTATGCAGTTAACATTATTGTACCCAAATATGGATCTGCTTACCAAACTAGAGAAAAACGTAAGCAACTAACGTGAGGCACAGTCATATTGTTATTTTTACAATTACTTCGAGCCAAGGTTGGAGAAGGCTCGGCCTCTCTGCTGTACTTATGAACCACAGCTCTACGTTACAAAAGCAAATAGCATAAAACAGACCAAGTGTGCAGATTCTAGGGCTCAGTAGCAAGAAAGCTGGGTAAATATTTTCGGGGTCACCCATAGGCCCAAGCAGCAGCAGGTCATTGGCTTATGTGGCGTTACAACACAAACTGGCAGTGTATAAAGTTTAGTCTCTAAGGCTTAGAAGTCTCTCTTACAGACAAAGAGGATTATCCAGTCTTTGTGAGCTTAATCAGGCATGCCAGTGCAAGGGAAAATACAGGAACAGTTCAGGATCAAGACTGGATAACACCAGTGTACATATTTCACAGTATCAAGACTGATCATCAGGAAAGTGGTATGTCGTTTTCAACCTAAAACTGCGTTGAGAACTGTCTTAACGACCTTTCCACACTAGCATAACCAACCCACACTGACCTGGTACCTCCATAAAGCAGCCATGAACGTTACTGCCTTTGGCTTCCTGCCATGTGAACTCCCTGACACGTCAGTGAGAAACGTGTTGTTCAGCGTTTCGGACATGGTAACCTGAGATAGTCATATACACATCCGCTCACTCAGTATAGCTCCTCTTTAAACAAGCACTCTCCTTAAAATGAATATCATAGCTCAGTCTGCAGTGTTGCATATAAGGGGATGTTTAGAAAAGGTTTAAACATGTGATTCCTTACTTGTGTTAGCTGAAGGACTTAGCATAGCCACCCTGCACACTGGTTAAACAGGCTAGCAGCAAAGTAGGAAGTGAATCCTACCCTCAATATCAAAGTGATGAGCCTACCAACATCCATTAATGTATAACTATTTTATTTATAATTAAAGATAACTATTTGCATGCTAATCATTTGAATAAATGAGTCATATTGAATACATGCGCCAAAAATAAAGTCAGTCTGTGGGGGGGGGGGTACCACTCAAATGTGGTTTTAATTTCAACTCAAGTCAGTGGGGCTCTTTGTATATTGGGCTGAATATTGTGTGCATGAACAGCACATATGCTGACCCTAGTCAACTCACCTCCGTGTCTGAATCTTTTCTTAGACAAAAAGGGTCTTCCACTGGTGCACTTCTGCATCTGTATACACAGAAACAAGCACTGTGGTGAGGTGATGCTGTTAGAAGACACAGTGCAGATAGATCTGTGGAGATCCAGGCTCACTTGGGTGAAGGAAGTTTCCCTTGTCCACTCAGAAGAATAAATGAAACCTGTGGGAGAAAAACAAATCCAGATCCAGTTTTTTTTTTAATCCATCTGTCTGTCCATACATGATGTCCAGGTAGAATGAGTAGTTACTTGATTTCTTCCTTTGGTCACTGCAGCAGGAGAACTACAGAAAGAAAAATGCAAGAAGTCGTGGATGTTAAATAAACGTGTAAAATGCCTGGCTTACTTAAAAGTCCCAGAGAACACCTTGAAGTATTCAGAAATGTTTGAGATACTAGAGTTACAACATTCCTGAAACATTCTGCAGATTTTCAATAAAAAAAAAAAAAAAAAAAAAATTTGGATGTGGTCCTAATATTCTAATTACCATGTTTACTTGACAGTCCACAAGGAGGGAGAAATGGAGTAATTCAACCATGCGTGAATGACCCAAATGAGGACCATACTGAAGTACATGATTGACATTCACAGAACCAGATAAACCTTGTTCACGGCTGCTGACAGAAAATGGCTAAGCCTACAATCCTTTTGAAATGGAGCCATTAAATACAAATGGCTTGCTCTAGAGGATGGTAAACTGCGGACTTCACTGTAAAATGATTTAACTCAGCCTCGACTACCTTTGAATTTTCCTGCAGTTTAAACTACCATCATCTAAAACTTGTAATAAGATACGTTTTGAACTGATTTGTTTAGAATTAACTTGTGATGTCATTGGCAAGCCCTGATTTGAGAGAGATCATGTGATCAAATTTTCATTCAACCTGTTACTCCAAGACAACCTCTACAGTACATCGATCTGACATGTTGAAACATTACAATCAACATTTCAGCTTGGCCGCACAGCTATGCGTGTTCCCTTAGAAGACCAGCAGTCGTACTGCACAGTCGGCTAAGGCTTTGTCTCGCTAGCCGGATTCTGCTTGGACTTGAATATGGGGAGATTACATCAGCTTTCTGACCATTGAGAGCAAAGCTTATGAAAGCTTTGTGCAAGCTGAGACAGGCAGTTTTACGTTCCCAGGGTCTTTAATTGACACACATGGCAGAAAACCGACAACACGCAATAATAATTTCATAATACTGAATCAGTCCCTCCCTGACATTCACAACCCCCTTAATGCCCATTATAAAGAAACATAAATAATGTCTTCTGCAAATGCAGATATTCAACACAGTACCTGGTAGACATATGAATACTGTCAGCTGGTGTTGTATCAGAAACCCCTATGGTGAAGAAATTGTACACATTTATAGGTCCAATCAATAAAACAGCAGGTTAGATATGAAATGATAATCACAAATTATATTCAACACACCTGAGACTTCCCCAAGTGGTGTCAGATGCTACAAATAAAGATGTTTCAAAAGCATACCATTAGCTTTCAGCATATTAATTGTATCATAGAACAGGTGTTTTCAATTAGTTCAGCCCCAGGGACCACCATTCAGACCAAGCTGTAGTCTGTGCCACCAGGGGGCGAAGGGGGGTACGTTGATTTAAGGATCTGAATGAATAATCAATTTAATACAAATATCAAAAAACATTAAATAATCTGAAAATGTGTAGATTTTTAAATAAACGCATTTTCAGAAGTTAAACTGGAGAGCATGTCACGGACCATCAGCAATACTGCCGCGGACCACCAGGGGGCGGCAGACCACCGGTTGAAAACCCCCGTCACAGAACGTCAATATACTGTTATACCATATGTGCGGTTATAGCAGTTATTGCTGTTACTTCTGTGAAGACATGTGTGGGTTCAAAAGAGGAACCACCAGTGGCGAGACCAGGCTGTTAATAGTAATCTTGTCCTGCACCTTAAATTGTTATTAAAAACCAAAACAAATCGTAGCAACAAAATCTGATTTCAGACACTTCCACCCAACAGTGTGAACATCAACAGTGAGTACTATTCAGCTACAGTACCAAACAAACAGAAACAAAAAACTTCTAAACACAAACCTTCAGGGTTTCAGGTGATTTCTCACCTACAAAGACTCTGTTCACAGCAGTCTGGATGTCATGCTGGGAATCAAATGTGATCTGGACCATTTTGCCGCTGATGGCCCCGTGAGTGACAGGAAGCGACATGTGAATGCTCAGAATCTTCCAATCATCACTTTCTAATCAGGAAGCAGAGTGTCAAAGTTCCCTTTTTACACAAGAGTCATGTCCCAACTGAAGTTCATAGATGCCTCATACATTATAAAAAGGTACATTCAAATATATACACTGACACTTTCAAAAATCTAAACCATCTAAAGCAGATTTGATAAAAATAAATGTACATTTTTATAGAAAAACTTTCAGTCTTTCAGTCTGTTCGTTTCTTTCTCTTAGCAAAATGCTTAGCTGCGGGATCTGTAAGCTGCTGCCTGAACTACACCTCACCTTGCAGACTGTAAGTACTGAGTCTTTCTCTAGGCAGGTGAATGAGATCCCACAGGGTTCCCTGCAGGGGGAGGAGCATTTAAGCAATAAACAGATGACATCACCAGTGCATTTGCATATACAATCTTCTACTTTTTATGAATGGGCAGACACAGTGTTCCTCTCACAGGTGAAGGTTTACCCAGTTAGTGCTGGGACTCCAGGATAAACACTAAACCCATCAGGGCCTCATGATTGAAAAGTAAAACAAATGACAGATGATCAAACTTGCATACAAACGAGTTGCTAAAGTTTAAGACTGGGGTTGAGGAACTAACTCCTAACCCAAGCAATTTTTTTAGATAACATGTGGAGAACATTTATTTGGACCAGAACGTACTTCTGGGTCATTCACATAGAAGCTGATACAGGAGGTTCCGATGTTGAAGTCCACCCAAAACTGCTGCAGGAGCTCATCCTCAGGTTTGAACAGCTATGCGGTGTAAAACGTGGGTGTTGAGGACACAGAGTCACTGACAACACACACTGGCACTAGCCTTCCTTTTCCAGGAAGCAGAATAATCTTTTTGGTGTACCCACAAAGTGGCATGAGAAAACAAAATCTAAAGTTAAGTGGTTCCTACTGAGAGGCTTACCTCACTGAAGTCTAGAAATGCCCTAATGCATGGAAATGAAAATACACTGTGTGTGACAAAGAGAGAACAGTTAATTACACTTACAAATCAAAGCCAAATACTGCCAGTAGGTTATATTGGAAGAATAAAGTATACATACCTTCTCGAGGCCCCAAAATAACAGTTGAGTTTGTTTAGAAATATCCTACAGTCCTTTGCACGAAGGTGTTACATGACGGAAAAAATATATAAAACTTCCAGTTAATTACCATTTTAGACTTCAGTAATCATTTTTCATTTCCAGTCTGAATGAGAAATTCATACAGCCTTTGTGGCTGTATGAACATACCGTTTCAAACTCTTTCACCCTTATTGTTGTGAAGTCTGTGGCAAAGCTTCTGTAACTGAACCACTTGCCCACCAATTCCGCCCTCTGTTTCTTTGGCGTCAGTCGACAGAGTGCCTCAGAAACAGCCACCTGCATTTCATAATCTGAGCCAGATGAGAAACATTTTAGCAACAATTGAGCATGCAATGATATTTGAATGTACTGTGTTGTGTGTGTATGTGTGTGCGTATATATATATATATATATATATATATATATATATATATATATATATATATATATATATATATATATATATATAAAGTGGCAGACTGACTTGCCTCCAACATCAATTATCACCTTTGCAAACTCCTCTCTGAAATAAATAAATAATCAGGAACATGACAGGAGATGTATGCAGACAAAGATCAAATTAAAAACGGCTAATGTTTTACTACTGTACTGGTTTTACTACTGTAAAGTAAAAGCTGTAATACTGAGAAATTCCACAAGGAGGCAGCATACGTCACTCGCTTTTTAAACCCGTTCAGTATCTACATTTTCAAAACTAAGAAAGACCTATCAGCTATTTTCATTCAAACGGTCATCGCACTGGGTCTCCATAACAGCCCTAGCATGTCAGGTATCATGCATAATCAGATATGATTTCCTCTACACCATCATACCACTGCAGTACCTTACCCATTATAATTACTATTATAGTGTGGTATGACCACATGTTGTTGACTTTACTGACACTAACACATTTATGCGTTTGTAAATCGGATTTGTGAATTGAGTGGAAAGGGAGCAAAGCTTCTAAGTAATAACTTACAATAGAAAGTTGTGATCATTGGTCTGGCAAAGCTTTCTGCGAGTCTCTTTAGAGGCATGGTCCAGCATGGAGTTGATGGTTTTAATGGCCTGTTTGGGAAGGAGGAGATGGAAATCAAAGACAATCCAAAAGGAATATTTTGATAATAATAAGACTATTATCTATTGTATCTTATTTTCTCATTGCTTATTTTGACCATTTTAAATGCAGACATGTCTTAATTATGGATTACCTGTAAAGGATTCCAGGATAAATCCTCTCTTTACCAGATAAATACTTAAAATACTTACACCAGAAAAACAAACAAACAAAAACAATATATTTTGAGCAACTACACTACTTTTAAATTACATGTACTTCTTCTCATCTTCCAGCAGTTCATCGCCGTGTACATACCTCTAGGCGCAGACTAAAGGTCACCTCTTGGTCTATCACAACAGCGCCAAACCTCAGCAAGAGGATTTCCAAAATCTTATCGCTGCCTGCAACATAGAAAACCAGAGTATATTAACAATGTGGAAATCTCAACCAATCTAAATAATCCCATGCCTCAAATATTGTGAGCACCTTCAACATTGCACTGGCAAAGACCCTGGAAGAGACAAAACAATGATGATCTTGGTTTTTTAACATCAACCAACACAGACCAATGAATCATTAAATTTTGACTCGATGCTGATGTGGAGGTACGTCACCATGGACACTTCATAAAAGACTTCCATGAGCAGAACCGGTGACTTGGTTGGTTTGGGCTGTGCCTTCAGATAGTCCGAGACCGTCTCAAACCAGTTCAGCATGTGCAATTCAAAAGAAACAATAAACAACAGGTTACTCAAAGCATGTTCCCTCGGGCACAATTTCCCATGACATTGTGTGCATATTTAATAGTTGTTCTCTATATTAAAAATACATAAATATTTTTCCACACACAAAAAATTACTATCTACAAGTACAGGGCAAGTCTTCAGTCATGCGGGACCCTCCCTCCCTACACACCTGTGGCTGCCTTATACCTTCTAAGGATAGGGGTGTGTTGAGGGCTGGAGTTAATGAGTATCAGGGCCAGCCCAAGCCTTTATAGGGCCCTAAGCAGAATTTCAATTGCCCCCCCCCCCAATACCACCACCTCAGCTCATCGTGATATCTTGGTGCTCTTTTGGGCCCCCTGGTGGCGTGGGGTCCCTTGTAATTCGAGTATGCCTTGGGCCGGCTCTGATGTGTATGCTAGTGTATCCGTGGGGTCCTGCTCCGTTTTGTATAACGTCATTAATTAAAAAGACAGGATACTTATCTTTATTACTATACCCTGATGAACAAGACAGTTGATGCAGTCTATGTCTCTGGAGATTAATTGCTCAATTGCTTGTAACAGCAATGTAACGTTTTTGAACTCATTTTTATGCAATTCCTGTGGGGGGAAAGCAATTATGGAACACATCCCAATATAAATTCAGCAGTTTGAATCAATGGACCCACTTGTTTGCAAGCAATTGTGTACAGAACACAAAAGGCACGTCATTCTCGAAACGGTTCGCTCTGAAACGGTTCTGAACGTCTGTAAAAACAAATGTATTCGTGGCGAAACGGCTGGCTTAGATCGCAGCAAATTCACGTGGAGCCTCACGAGCATCCTCCACGACATGTGATGGTGTGACGTTTTTTGCTGAACTAGGGGAGACAACATCTTTCAACTGCTGATGTACGAAGCTACTGACAGTAGACAACATTCTTGTAATGTCTTATCCTGTCATTTCTCTCCTAGACTTAGGGAAAAAATATTTGTTCACAGTTCGTCACTCTAATTATACACAGTGAAGCTAGCCTTCAACTCAGTTGTAACATCAAAAAAAACATTTTGCTTTCGAACCAGCCAACTCAAGAAATCAGCCGTTTCAGTTTTACAAAAGATCGTCATCCAAATTTTCACCTCAGAAGCGCAACATGGACATTTCAGTTGTCCAGTACAAGTCGCTTCTCACGAGGTCGTGTCCTTTTTTCGCGCGTAAGGAAAAAAAAATACCTAGATACAGTCCAAGAACAGCCACGCCAGAAGCATTTTCAGACACATAGGATACAGTCATTTCGGTCATACAAGAGTTGTTGGCAAATACTGAGTTACATTTATTAAAAACGTTTTGATAAGTTTTCAATGTAGTCTACACACCCAGCATCAAAACGGATAAGCACGATCCGTTTAAACAATTCACTATCTGTTTTAAACTGATTGTTTAAAAAGTGCAAGCAAATATACGGCCTGGTTCATGATTGCATTACCAGGTTATTCAAAATACGGGGTGACAATAGCAGTATGAGATGCGTGACAAAATATGGGATCATAAAACAGTTTTTAAAATACATAACGATTAATGGATCAGATACCCTGGTTGCAACCTCATCCAGCCGCTCGACCAGAGACGTGGAATATTTCTCCTCAATAATAACCATGACGGCTGAAATAACATTATTACTAGCGAATGCATCCTCCAGTCTGCTCGAAAGCTGTATAAACAAAAGGTTTAAATTGAATTTAGTCTGCATTCGTAAATTACAAGGAGTCTTGAAAAGCCTCCGGTGCTACTCTAGCAATTCAGTGATTAAATTTGCTTCACTAACAGCATAAACATACAGTACTCGTAGATTAGTTTTTCGTGTATTTTATCTAGACGTAACTGCTTTTAAAATGGTGAAATGTAAACGTATTTGTTAGCAAAATAGACTTACATTCATAATTTCGGAACCGACGCCCTCTCAACAGTCAGATTAACACAGGTGCGCCCCATTAGAAAACAATTATTCCGAGCGCACGTGGTTAAAGTTTAAGATAGTTTACAACTCACAAGAAACATGAACGCATTTTCATAAATACACTTGTATCTCTCTTAGCAAAACTTACCTTATAAAGAGCTTTTAACTTTATGTGGTAACCTTTCTTGGGAGGTGCACATAGCAGGCTGTGAATCAGTTATTCGAAACACCTGTATAAAACATTGGAGCCCGCTATAGGGGTTGAGGAGGAAGAATGTGACTAAAAAAAGAACACTGGTCTGATATAAATTACATCACAAACTTAGTTCAGTTTGCTAAAGTTAAGCCTACAGATTAGATAATGATTTCAACTATTATTTTTATATAATAATTACAGATAGTTAATTCAACCTATCTATAGATAACCAAGTAGCTAAGAAAAGACGAGATTTTGCTTAAAAGTGACAATTATTTTTTGTTACTGCTTATTGCTATATTTAACTATGTTCGCATTTATAATGCCCATCACACATTATCCTATACCCCTGCATTATATACAATAAAGTTCGTACACGGGTGGTTGCTGAATTATGACACACGTAATAAGAGCATCCCATAACACTTTGGATGTTTCAGGGCCGAAGAGCAATATAATCATAATCATCATATTCAGCTAAGAGCATCATTCAGGGAGCGCTTTCTGCTGTATATAGGGATACAGATAGTGTACCGCCCGGAAACACTGCAAAATGTATATTTCTCAGATGATATTATAAGGTATTATAATAAGGTATAATTATGTTTACTTAAGGGAGATTGTTTCTGTTGTAACTAAATAGAAACATTAATATTAATAATTAATAATTATTCTTACAGGCGTACACAGGCAAAGCATTAGCTATTTGCTCTGTCTGTACACAGATTAGCTTCAACTTGTTTGATTAGTCCAGATACGCATCTATGGGAATACATGGGAGTCGCGAAACATCCGAATAAAACAGAATTACGTTTTAAAAAAACGAATGAACCGGGACTAATTGAAAACTGAAATCGAAAGGGATTTGTAATAGTATAACGTATGATGTGTCTTTAAGGAAAGAGTTCAAAATGTGTTGGTTCAAATTGAAATGGCTCGGCTGTTTACTGTACGAGGTTTGTTTTGTTTGACCAGTCTCCTTGTTTTCTGTCAGCAATGCAGAAAGGCTTTTCGTTTACATATAACAGCTAATGACCACCAATAGATTACATCACACATGGGATCAACTCTTCAACCCGTACCGGCTCTGTGAGATTTACTGTCGGCTGAGTCTCAGCAAGACTTGCTCGTAAAATATCGCTGACGCGTGTGTTGCCCGGTATTCTCAACCGTCAGCTCAGATTTTTGACCGCGATAGTATTTTTCTTTCTAATAACTGCACGAATCATAATTACACTTTGGATGCGTATAAAGGTAATACGTGTAGCCTAATACTGCCTCTTTTAATTAATACACATGTCAATTTTTTTTTTTGTGGAAATTTTATTGAAGGCTTGTTGTTTGTCTTCGATAGATTCTCCCAATGTCCGTGGATTAATTATGCGCAAACGCGTAGGAGCGCGCCATTAGTATAGGTCAGGAAAAGCTGTCTCTCTTCAGTAGAGCTGAGGTTAGGCATCACATTGGCCCTCCCTCCCTCTTTACATAGAGAACACGACACAGGTCGTACCTGTGATCATTCCCCATAGCTTGTGCGCACCTGTACGGAAGCGGCGCTACGTGGATTTATGCGATGTACTGAGGAAAAAAGGGGGCCAAACTTATCGGGTCTGTCTAGATGTGATTAGCAATATTGAGTTACATCCTTTTAACAAGCTTTTAAAGAAATTAATAGAAACAGTTTTTATTACAAACACATATAACCTTTGCTAAGCTTAAACGTTCTGACGGTCGATATGGTTCGGAGTTGAAACATCTCAGTGACCTAGTTGAGAAAGACGCTCGTCAAGAGTTTTAAGGAGCTTCGAACAATGTCAAAATCGTCAGATCAGTTTGACAACTCAGACTGTGTATGCTCATTCGGAATGAAGCTGACTTGGGATATCAACGACCCTAAACTTCCACAGGTAAACATTTATTTACCCACATTTACTCATCAGCTATTTCCTATACAGTATTCGTTTTGAAAATTAACCCGATGATTATGTACATTATTCAAATTACAGTTACATATTTTGTTGGAATTGTACTCTAGATGGAATTGTATGTATGTTGTCACGTATATCCATGTTGTTTACAGTACGGCGTGCAGTTTCCTCATGCGTCTGCCACTTACTATCATATATCTCGTTAACATTGAATAGATTATGTATTTCCGACGAACAGATCAAATATTATGATTAACTTTTGTCGCCAATATTCATCCCTCAGTAATGCTGTGTGAGTATGCCTATTTACCACTCATGGAACACATAATCCAAGAGATTTCAAAGGGTATTCGTATTGAATTGTCTTTACAGGACACGAAGCAATATGACGCGTTCCAGGAGTGGACGGATGGATATGTACGATATATCTACAGTGCCGAGGACAAAAACGCGCAACGCCATTTGAGCGGCTGGGCTATGAGGAACACAAACAACCACAACTGTCAAATCCTCAAGAAGTCTTGTCTAGGAGTTGTAGTTTGCTCCAGGAATTGCACGCTCGCTGATGGAAGCAAACTTCAACTACGGCCAGCAATCTGTGATAAAGCACGTCAAAAGCAGCAAAGTACGTTTTACACATTTTAATTGCGATGAATTAGGCTATAATCTGGTCTGGTGAAACACTAAGCTACCAAGAGTTGATACTATATAATGAGTTATCTAAGCAGCATCTAAAGTTGGCACAAACATGAAAATTTTAATTATATCCTAGTAGCCTAAACAATGTCTATTGGTAGCCTATAGCCCTACTCAGTAGCTTCTCAGCGTTTCAACCAAAAGTTACGTTGTAAATAAAATTCTGTATTACGTTGCAAATATAGGATACGCTTTAAGGTTGATTTAGATTCTAGGTGGTGTAGCTAACACACATTGGTAAGAATGATTTACAAAGTCCGCGCAACGTTTGAGCTTTTAAACCAGTTCGCTTTGGGTCGTTAGACGTCCCTGCATAGAACATGACCTTCTTCTTCTTCTCCTTTCTTGCACATGAACTTGGTTGGGTTTCAGTGTCGACGAAGGTAGTTGGCCCTTATCTGAACTGCTCTTTGATCGCAGTTCGCGTTGAAGCAAGTTCGTTTACGTTGCAAAGACTAAAATGTCCCTGTTTTAGCATTTGTCCCAACGCCCTATGCCAAAATGTATATATATATATATATATATATATATATATATATATATATATATATATATATATATATATATATATATATATATATATATATATATATACATTGAAATTTTTATCAATGGAAACAATAATTATTCAATGTTAGCACTAATTGAGTAGAAATGAACGGAGTGGAAAACAGCTTAAAACTTTGAGCTATCTGCTGCGTTTGTTGTTTGTTTTCAATGACGATTTATCGATTCTTTTATTTGTGTGTCACTTCCAGAAAAGCTCTGTCCTAACTGCAATTCAGCTCTTGAATTGGTTCCGTGTCGAGGGCATAGCGGGTATCCAGTCACAAATTTCTGGAGAGTGGACGGCAAGGCCATATTTTTCCAGGTGTGTGCTTATCTTTTGCTGATGGTGCAGTTAAACAGCTATCCTGTGTTTTCACACATGGCCTAGCGTAGATGAACAATTGCATTACACACCCTAATATTTTGCCCCATAATATGTTTATACTGTGTATGCAATTTGCCTTCTCGAAATATCCTAGCCATACGTATATATGGTATGGTGCTCTTTAAAGGTGAAACCTATTTTTTTACTTAAATAAGCTTAATAGAAAGTGAAAAGCTATAAAATGCTATATGAAAAAAATGGTTTAACAAAACAGTGAAGGATAAACTATTATGCTGGCAATATTTAGAATTTTGTATGTTAGTTAAGCAACATTAAAATGTTAATGTTTAGTGTCGTTTGTATTTTTTAGTTTGGAATTGATATAAAAATTCTGTTTCTAAAAGTAACAAATTAAATGACAACACTTAATTTTAAGATAATAGTTGCGTATCACTTATATAACCCAGCCTGCTAAATCGTTGTTGTTTTAGGCTAAAGGAGTCCACGACCATCCCAGGCCCGAGAGCAAGTCAGAGACAGAGGCGAGGAGGAGCGCGGTAAAGAGAAGAATGTCTTCACCTCATTTTGCTCAGAAAAGAAGACTCCTAGAGCCAGAGGTAAACAAACAAACAAACAAACAAACAACACTAGCACGATTAACAATTTGGTCTGTTTGTTGTTATTGAAACTATGGTAACAGCTACTGGTTTTCTTAAAAGGGAAGTAATTATCAGACAAGTTACTGAAAATGATGAAAGTGTATTTATTATAGACTAAGCGAACCATTGCTAAAGTTAACTCTAAATATATACGCTCAGCATATATATGCTCTCGTCCAATATCTATGAATACTGCAGTTTATTCAACAAATGAGCTACTCTCTACTAATCGACTCTCTAAACTGGCATGTTCTAAATGGTCTAAAGCTGTCACTTTGTAAGTGTCCATGTGTCCATAATTTTAAATCTGACCTACATGAATTAGGAAAAGTCAGATCACACTGAATGAAACTCGAACTTCGTGTCTATTTCTGCACTGTCACGTCAACTAGCGAGCCACCATCAACATCTTCATTTCCCAAATATTTATAGTAAACACACGTTTTAGATGCTGACTGAGCTATGACCGATTTATTTTCCTTGCGTGAGGGAAAAATTCCAATAGGATCAGCATTCAGCATTTTTATACAAAGAAATAAAGTTCATGAGATTCGTTAATTTACACAATTAAGGGAATTAGACTTAGTACTTCCCAACTATTTCTACGTCAACCTTTTCTACTACTTATAAAGACACTAATTATATAGCTAATAGTCATCTGTTTGTCTAATATTTTTTTATATCCAGGACGTTTTATTTCTTATACGTAGTTTCCCTTTTTAATGAATAACAACATAGACTGACACTACTACTAACATCAACAATAATAACATCAATAATAATTAAATAGATATATTTTAATCTTGAATTTATTTCATTTAAAGTTTAAGTTAAAAATTCTTTTGTCTGTTATTTTTTTAAATGACTCTAGATTTCTAATTATAATTAGTAATTTTTTAATTACTCTAGAATTCTTCTATGAATTTTGATCTTGCTTGAATCTATTATTATTATTATTATTATTATTATTATTATTATTATTATTTTGGTAAACATGAAATGGTAGAAGATGTAGGAAGAGCCTTTGTGACATAGTTCTTGTTCTCCACAGCCGGGACGCTACCACGACATGCCGTTCCCCAACATCCACCAGCTTACCATGGACAACCCGGACCGTTTCAGTATCATCGCCGAGTCCAACTTCCCCATCCAGACGCAGCACTACCCTGCCTTCCAGAACCCTGAGTCCTACAAGTTCCCCTATGACACCCATGGTGCCACCAGCATGGCCGACACCTCAAGCTCCCTGCAGAAGCCTGCCAACCACCGCTTGTACATGCCCCGTCCACCATGTGGATATGACTTTGCGGTGCCAGGTTACCTGGGCTCTGGGCCCTACCCCCCGGCGCTGTACAAGGACCCCGTGAGCCCACAGAGCGAGGCCGACCTGAATAAGGGCGGGCCTAGCCTGAGTGCCACTCCACACACCACTAGTGTGCTTCCTAACCATGAGCGCACCTATCCAGATGCCACTGCCAAGCACCACAGCTGGAAGCAGATCCTGGGCAAAGGGCCATATGGGGAGCGGGCGGAATACCCACAGCTCCCTGCCAATGCCAACCACTACTATAACAGTGAATACCCATGCAGGTACACAGGACCAGGGCCTACTACACCCACAGCTCTCCAGACCATAATCACCACCACAACTAAGGTGTCCTACCAACCCTGCCCCAAGCCCTCCATGGTTAAATACGGAGAGAACCTCTATGATGTAAAGGGCCTGTCTAACTGCAACTCGCTCTTGGAGGAGTCTTCTCCGACCTCGTACTCAGAGCTGAAGATCCCAGAGGACTCGGGGGTAATCAAATCAGCCCTCTCCTACCAGGACACGCTCCCCGCTAAAATCGAACGGGCTGAGAACTTCGAGGGCTACCGCTATAGCAGCTACGGCTCCAACAGCTACCCCGAGAGGGTGACGCATCCGTACAGGTACGAGGGCGCGGAGTACTGACACGATGCTCCACTTCAGTGGAGGCAGGAGATGAGAAGGTGAGAAAGACACACACGATGGACATATCTCATGCTGGTGGGATCACCTCCACCTGATACGGAACTGATCCAATTCGATCCAATGGGGAAAGTTTTTTTTTTTTTGGTACTTTTCTTCAGTCTGTAAATATGTGTAGCTATTTATAAGCAGTATTTGAGCATTAGACCTGTTGAGATGTTTAGTTAAACAGCTGTTTGTGCAGATACCTGTTCCAAAGTTAGTTAAATTCCAAAACATTTCAGGATATTTTTTAATTAGCTAGTTGTGTGTTAAAGAAAGATGATATTTGTCTATTAAAAAAGAAATTGCATTTTATGTCTTTGCAAATTAAGAGTGGCACAATGTATGTTGGAATCACAAATCTGTTTTGATGTAAAAAAAAACTCAAATCTTATAGCTTAACTGATTGCAAATGAAGTGTGACAGTAAGTCATTCAGATTGGATACACAGTATTCCCTCTCTTTCATCTGTTATTAAAGATTAGAAATACATTTAATAATGGCTGTCTGAATATACATGACATAAACATGTATTAAATGTAATTAATAAACAAGATCTATATATAATCTAGTGTGACATTTCCAAACTTCACAACTGAAGGAAGTGTTTAAAAAACTCTTAAAGCCTTGAATACTCTTTACTGAGGAGCATAAAGCTGCACTTTTCAGGGCTCTGTCTGTTTATTCAGCATGTGTCAGTGGGAAGTTAAAAAAAAGGTCTGTCTACAGGCATATAATGAAGGGCTTTGTGACTGAGCGCTTTTAAGACCCTGGAGAAAGAGAGTGACACGCTTTACTGGCATGAACAACCAGGCAGAGGATGTTCTTCTGTCAGGAGGCATTAAGGATAATCATAGGCAATTAACTGGCTGGTTTGTCTATGGACTGATTTTAATCTCCTTCTTCTAAAGGGCTTTACAGCCCAGACCTCCTCTGTGGTGGTGTGTGTGTGTGTGTGTGGGGGGGGGGGGGGTGGTATGTGTGTGTACCAATAGGAAATAGCAATATAACGAAAGGCAAAAGGATGCAGAGGCCGGAGGAAGGATAACAAATGTGTGTGAGCGGAGGGAGAGAGAGACAGATTGAGAGAGAGAGAGAGACAGATAGAGTGAGTGGGGGCCAGTAATACCTGTTGCTGACAGTATCTCTTCACACAACCTTTGCACCGACAACTAAAGACAAGGTGCCATGGCATCATGGCAACACACACACACACAAACACACACACAAACACACACACACTCGCGTAACTACTTGCTCTTCCATGTTCTCAAGACAAACACACTTTGTAGGGAGATTCCATTAAATGTACTGACTTGAATAAACAAATAGTGATTTGCAATGTCAGAAATGTGCGCGTGCTTTGTGAGCAAATTCTGAAATCTGTCACTGTCACTTTGGACATGTGATCAATGTTTGGCATCCGCTACATGTCAAGTCAGTGTAGAATTGATTTAAAACCACAGAACACACTGAAGAGAGAGAGAGAGAGACAGACATTATTGAAAACACGGCACAAAAGCGAGTAACACCTAACGTCCACAATGTCTCGGTACCAGAGCGGGTAAATATGACATTTGCCCTTCCACTGTTCCCTGCCGAACCATAATGTGGTACTTTCTGTCTTACCATGCAACACTGTGTGCGTGTGTGTATGATTAGTATCTCGGACACCCCCATATTTCTCCTGTTGCCCTCATGATGAGCTTCATTTTTCAAGGGCTCTTTGTTTACAAACAGCAGGGGAAAGATAGTTGTGTCTCAAAGGCAGGTACCTGATAATGTCGGCAGCCATGGAGAACTTCAAAGGCACCGTGTTGAGTGCCACCTCAACCCCGGCTGCATGCTGCTGACATGCTGGTCATCGGCACTCAGGTGGCCCGGCCTGGAAATGGGTCCCTGCCTGTTTCTGAACCGGGTTTCCAAGTCCTATGGAAATATATGAAATGTGCTTTAAAAACCCCACTCCTAATATTCAAGGTGCAGGACAGTTCCAATAATATTATTTCTTGGAATAATAAAGGATAATCCTTACTGAATAAGTGAAGTTTGCAATAGGACTGCATACAGCAAATGATTTTGCCACACACGTTACTGATAATGACACTGAAAATTGCACACAGTAGTGGGGACAGAGACATGATGTCATTTTGTCATGATGTTAATGCATCATGGGTTATTATTTTGTGTGTGTGTGTGTTTAAATCAGTAAACCACCTTATTCAATTTGTCTATATCACTTTCTTTCACAGAACACATCATTTTTACTTAATGCACCTTCTAGTTACACCTCTGAAATAGATGGCAGAAGCTCTGAGCTGTTACTCACTGTTTATATTCATCCGCAGATCTTTTAGCTTGCTATGTTAGGAAATACACTGCTTGGTCATGGTCGCACTGAGCATCATTTAATCCTAATCATTTAATCAGAGAGTGTTGCAGAGGACACGTTTTCTGGGATAATCTATGAAGCCACAGGGTGTCCTAAGCACAACCCTGCTCTCTCAAACCTCCATTACTGTATAAGTCTTCATTAATGACTGAAGCAGCACTTGTCCTAATGTCCATATTAATGTCCTTTTCCTCTACCTGTCCTTTTAAAAGCAGGACTGAATGTCTGAAGCACACCAATTTTATATACTTTTTTATTATGCATTCATTTGGCGAACTCTCTGTCTCTGGCATTAGAAGTGTCTGCAGAACTGCCGATATAAAATATATGTATGGCAATTTCAGTCTCTGAAGCCTTAACAGCTTATAATGCATTACAGAAGCAACGCCTGTGTTATCTTGCACCCCACCTTTGAATGCCTTTCCCCCAGAACCTGTGCCTCCACTGTCAGCTGTGCAGAACAGATGGAGGTCTACTGTTTTACCTGGCTGATTTGCCTTTTGAATAAGGGCCCGTTGTCTCTTGTTTCACACTGAGATTGGACTAATGGAGGACTAATGTCAGACTGTGGAAGGATTTTTTTTTGTTTGTTTTATGTTTGCTACTTAAACTGACTTTTGGGATGAAGGTAATTGAAATTAATTAAATTTAAGCTCTACATTTTAAAATACCACAAACACATAAACATAAAATAAAACTAAATCAGATCATTTTGGCCATGGTCAGAGAGGCTATGCTAAATGCATTCTAGGTCATATGACGTGATGCTTATTGTATCTTTAATCTATTCTCTCTCTCCCCCCCTCTCCCTCTCTAACTCTTTCTTCCTCTCTGTGTGCTGCTTTAAGAGAGAGTGGAGCACAGGTGGTGTGTGCTCCATCAGACACACTGATGAGGCTCTTAGTGTCTCCAGGATTTCTTCATCACTGCCATTAACTGAGTCCAAGACCAGCCTGGTCCTCTGACTGAAGCAGGAGAAGAGTTTAGTACTCAGATGCTGTGATGCGCTGAGAGCACCAGGTCTGCCTTTTTATTCTTTCTCAGGATCTCCCTCCTCCCTTTACAATACAACGTCCTTTCATACCCCTATCACTCCATCTTAGCCCCACCCAACCTACAGGGTCTGATAAACCTTTGATTGAGAAGTGCACAATAAAGAGATTTTATTTAGGTCCAACTGAAAGACTTTTTCAGATGTTAAAAGCACTTAAGACTTTGTATTTTAAAGTGATTTGTTAAAGATGCAAACTAAATGAAACTCAATCAACACATTATAATTCCTATTATTATTATAATTCTTACTATTTTTGCCTTTGTGTATACAAAATATCATCAATATCATCAATCGTTCAAAATGTATACACCTTAGATCTAATTATAATAATAAAGTTATTCTGTTAGTTCTATTTTTACTATAGTCCCATTTATCTGGATAGAATTCTATTCTAAAACATTTATTTGATTCAAAATTGCAACACTGAACACTGATTATTTCTTTGGATAATAGACATAAAAAAATTGCATTTGTAAACTACTTCCAATCACTACATCCAATCAAATTACAGATCATGTAGCAAACTAATTGGCTCATGCTGTCACACTCCAGTTGGCACCCAGCCAAGAACACACACACATTCACCAATCCCAGCACCCAATCACTTCCCAGGTCCCCATCACAGACTTGCTAATCACCTGTTTCCCAATTCACTGTCCCCTATTTATTCCACAGGCTCTGTATGTCTGATGCTTTGTCTTAGCCTTATTGAAGACTAATGCCTGGCTATTGTTTTCTATCCAAGAAGCACAAATTGTATTTGCTTCCTTAAAAGTCATGTGACTTCTGAGCTCCGACTTCGCTCCTCTGCAGTCATGTCACACCCACCAGTTGGTGACTTAAACTACTTTACAATAAAAGAAACTTTTTCTTCAGACTTTTGCTGCTTTTAAATGCATTTCATTGCAAAGAATCTGGAAAATCCTTTCAAAATAAGTAGTTATGGAAACTGCACAGGACAGGAAATGAAAAATAAGAGATTGTTTTGTGTGTCTCATTGAGAAGCATTGTTAACAAATGACACATGCTAGATGTTCATCTCACTTCCAGACATGATGGCCAAGCAAGAAGGAGGCTGACCAGAGGAACAACCAAGAATCTGAGAGGTTACTGAGGTCATTAGCAACTAAAGGATCTGCATGGCAAAGAATGGTCAGTGTGTCCATGATTAAAGAAAATCTGGCCTGGATTTGAAAGCAGCACAAAAGCCAGTCCTTCAATAAAAACCCCAAAACACCCGAATGTGTCCCGAGGTGCTGTGGACAACCTTAAAGATTCGGAGCCAGAACATAATGTGGTCTTTTCAGATGAGATGTCTTGAATGTTACCCTGAAGGGGGTAGGTGAGAGGAGGGTTTTGTCAGATGGGATTAGGATGCTTGATGGATAGTGTAAAAAGCAAATTCCTACATAAAGCCTGTAGACCTCAGCCAGAGAGCTGAAAATGAAAAATCCTTTAAACATGACAGGACTGCACAGTGGTGGAAGAAGAAGCTCGATGTCCTTCATTTACCTGGTCAGAGCTCCAAGTTCAAGAACAGATATAAGGCTTATGAAGTGACTTTGGTGGTCAGTTAGCCATCAGCAGACAGTTTGACTCAGGCTGAATTTATCTAGGTAGCCTTGTACTACTTTAGGTGTGCAAGCAGGTGTCCATCTAATTTGATCTACTTTTTCATTGTTTAATTTATGCTTGGATGTGGAATTTGTCATTCGTGTGCTGCAGTGTGTAGTTGTGATGCAGTTTTAGTCTAAATTCCTTCTGTTGTTTGACTTTATAGCAACAAAAAACGAACATTTAAAAATGATCAAAGTGGTGACTCGTGCATAAATGCTAACATTGTTAGCATATCTGTGCTATTTTGCGATTAAACAAATCGGCGTCTGACTGTTTCTACATTACTTAGTGAAAATGTAACTTTAGGGGTCGCAGAGTGAACCTTTGCATTCATTGAAGTTCCTGAAAGCGGAAAGACGACGGAGGGCAAAAGTTTAGACTGCTAATATGATTGACAGTCTTACTCGCTAACAACGTCCACGATTAAGCAGGTGCACAGACTCTTTTGAGAAGTCTTTAGATGCACCGTAGTATCGTTTTCATCCCCATGACCGTGAGACCCAGCGACGACGTGACATTCCTGTCAACCTTGTTAGACGTTCTGGTTCTGACCTACTCGTGCTACAGTAAGAAAAACTGTCTCACCAGATAGATATTGTTGTTCTGAACTTTGTCTTCAACCGTAGTAGGAATGCCAGCAATGCAGCTGCGAAGAAGTCGCATAACTGTTGGTAGCGACTGGCCAGCGACAGGTTACTCTTTATTCCACAACGATATCCACGACTGAAAGACAACGCAACGCACGGAACGTAAGATAAATCAAGCCAACATGATACAAAGTAGCGATAAACGTGATGCCATTGTGTGTAAAGACAGGGCGATAATTTGTATTAATTATCCATGATCTGTAGCATTAGAATCAATACTGGCAGCACTGGGATTCAGGCTGAATAGCTCCAGAGTTAACCATAAAATTAACCATAAAGCAAGCAGAAGGTCTGCTACATTGAATGGACTGATAAACAGGTAAACAGGTAACTGTTTAAAATTATTAATAATTTCAGCCATTCTTTTCTTCAGATTTAAATAAAAAAAGAATTAACAACCAATCAACCAAATGAACAAAATAAATAAATATACACTATTTTTTATACAAGGAAACCTTTTACACTTGAACAGTTCTAGTCAAAGCTACAGTTTACTCAATCAATCTGGTAGAATTGTATTATACACTTAGGTTAGCAAAATCGTTAGGACTTGAAATAGAACCATTTAATTATGTGTGCCTATCCGTATGTATATTCCTTACCCAAGTCATTAACATGGTCAGTGCTTTTGTTGATGCTAATTTCAGATATGAGGGAAATTTTAGTCTTATGAAGCATGTAGGCCTTATACGTCCCCTTTTGTTAAGATCCAAGTCCCTTCAGCTGAGCATTGCCCATTTGGCCCATAGATGATCAAGAAAATATTACAGTACGGCACAGCTACCATGAGTTCACTCCACTGTGGATTTGGGGAGAGCTGATTGGTTGTTTACCATCAAGGAAGAAAGAGCGCATCATCCCTCACGACATAATGAGACATAGTCAGTTTCAGAGAGTCTCTTAAAGGTTTATTTTATGCAATAATGACACACACATTAAGTAGCTGTGAAAGCAGGGAGGAAGAATGGTCAAACAGACAGATGGATGTTTGATTTACGTTAAAGCCATCTGTGTGCTCTGCTACAGAGATCAGTGCTAGCTAGCGCTGTCAAAACACACGGATTCATGCTCATTTCTAAGAAAGATGACACACACAATCAAGAATAATCATTGATTAGCAGCATTTAAATATCACAGCAGCATTTAAATATCACACTCCCAAAGATACACACACACACACACACACACACACACACTTCCTACCCTCTTCTTGTGGATGAAGAGGATTAGCACCTGCACACTGAAACCCATCCGTGTTCCAGCTCAGTTCCTCTGAATGGCAGGCACATGTAAGGTGGGCCTCTCTGCTGCAGGACGGGTCGTCTGACACTCCTGCACCAGGGGGTCACAGCTCACATGTGCACAAAAAGAACAAGGAGCTCAAGCTTCAGCTCACAGCTAGCAGCACACGGTGGCTTAATGGCTCTCAGGTGAGCCTCGCAAAGGGAAAGAAAAAAGTGGAGCTGAGATCAGATTTGGGGGAAGAGTATATTCTGAACACTATAGTTTTAAAATTTTAAATGAATAATTAAATAAAATTAAATTAAATAAAAGTAATCATTTTAAAATTTCATGGAACACATCTCCACATATTTTGAAGGTATAACCTCCGATAAAGCATCAGACCATTAGATATAATTCAGGCCAAGGCAAGTCATATGCATTCAGAAGAGAGAGCATTCAAGAATGTACAGACATTCTTTTGCTGTGGCAGCATGATATACAACAAAGAACATTGCAGTTAACCCAACATCTCATAACATTGGAGGGAGATTCAACATACTGTAAAGAGGGATTGCACACAGCAGGCTAGAAATGATTAGTAAATAAATCAACACAACTACTGTTGTCTATTACTGTCTACTAAACCAGTTAAAAATCACAGGATCTGAGCCTTGTGTAGCAACAGGTAACACTTGCCTAACCAATTTAGAAAGCCAAAGCTAACCTTGCAAAATAATTCTCAAAATCATGGTAGGTTTGTACATGTACGTTTGCATAATCATGGCCTATTGCAATAATCCTTAGCGTCAAAATAGGTTTCTGCATGTAGGACTAAATGATGCACTCTCCCCTATGTTGTCCTGCTTGAGAGTCTTGTGTAGGAGGACCTCAATCACATTTGATCATTAGGACCAAAACCAGGGATGTCCTCAGATATGGGTGTGTAATTTGACACCGGAGTTTTGTTTGTGACATTGTATGTGAATTTATGAATCAAGTCAACTTTAAATAACAATTTGTGTGATTCTAAATGACAGTATAGTTGAGTATTGGCCTGGTATAGTTACATAGAGGCCCACTTAATGCCCACAAGGTCCTGTGTTTGAGGGCAGGATATACTAGGCTGGTATACGTCTTAAGCCATATGAAAGAGTACATACATTTCTCAGTGGCTTGCACTGAATACTTTGAGGCAAATTATGAAGGAACAAAACTACCACTCATAACAGGCTTGAATGGTAGATTTTCAGCAGTTTATGGATTAGGGGTATCAAGTTCGTAGCCTTGGTATTAACAACCTAATTTGTAAACAATACACTTTAGTGGACTTTGAACCAATATTGGAAAAGAGTTACAGAGTGAATTGGAGTTATTACAGTGGATTTCAATAAGATAACATAAACCTAATGCAATTACCTTGTGATTTTACACACTATTTAGGTTCGAAAAACTCTAGAACTGAATGACATTATTGGTATAAATCTTTAAAGCATTACAAGACAATGAAATGACAATAGTACCACAATTCTGTACCATTCTGTACTGGAAATTCTGTACCATAATGTATGTATGTATGTGTGTGAAAAACGCATAAGTCCATCCAGCCTGGCAGGTATCTGAAAGTCCTTTATCGTACCATCAAGTATGTCCTGTTTACTCCATTGTACCTGAACACTGCAAGTATCAGGCCTTCTGGTCACTGATGTTTATCATTTTGTTTCAGTGAGATCCATAATTACCAGGAACCTGATGCATACATGTCTTCCATGTCTACACCTTTGGCAGTGTACATTTCAGGCCAGTGATTGCCTCAGATTGACACATAATGAACAAGTTAAGACATCTACAGCTGACTTACACGTCTTTTCAATGAGTTGATTTTGCACACTCCCACATAATGGGCACTTACTGAACCATAACCACTTCCTCTACCTTGAATAGAAGCACTGGAAAAAAAAACTACTCACACACACACACACTCACAAACACTCGCATGATGAGTAGAAATACAAAAATGTTTGGCCTCGTTGCTCAACACACATATTCTATAATTTCCTGTTAAGAGTCTTAAGCAAATAAACAAGGTAGTTCAAGGTAAGTGATGTCAACTGAATAGATAAACCAGAGCTCACTCATTGTGGTTTTTTTTTTTTGCCTTGATTTTACGTCACTTTTCTCTCATACTGCCCGACGATGTCTCGTGACAGGCAAAAAGGTTGCGGCTTGTTAACAGTCACATGAATACTGACAGACAATTAATACAACAAAGCTTCACAATAACAAATCTTTCACAAATGGCTACCTTCTTAGAACTCCATATTCTCACTTCTATATTCAGACTGAATTTCTGAACTTTGATCTAATTCTCAAAAAAAATTATCAAAAAAGGAGGGACTTTATGCAATGAAGTTTCCTGAGTCATATTTAGCAGCAAAACTCTCAAGCTTGGAGGTACGTGAAGGGTGTGGCACCTCGTCTGTCTTCAGAGTAATCGGGCCGATCAGAAAATGTCATTTTTCCTGCACGTCTTGACACAGTCACATTTTTCATCATGGTTGAGATCTCAGTGGCGTCTTCATGCTATCCTTTCAGACTTTCTCGAAGTTATACAAAAGCATTACTTGGTAACATAAGGAACCATGGATGTTTTAAACCTGGAGCCAATTCTTTTTCCCTCTAACTTTGTACCTACGAGTATCTGAACGGTCATAAATCCCCTCTGAACAATATGATTTCTTTGATATGAACAGTCCAGTGAACCCAGTCTTTAGCCCTTGAAGTGCCATGCTAAAGTGTTTATAGTTGTGTTCCGTGTTTTCTACACTGATGTGTTTGTAGTTGCCATATGCTTATATCAGCACTATTAGGTGTGACTCACCTGTTAAGGTTAGTTGGACTTGGGCTTGGGCAAAAAAACACTTCAAGGGGAAAAAAAGCAAGCAAATTTAAATAAACATATCTGTGCAAATAATGGGTGTTTAAGCAGGAACCCATCAATTTGCAGCATGCTATGTGAATGTGAAATGGTATAACGGTGATTGACATCTTTGTCTCCCTCTGCATTCTTTTAGCAAAGAGATAATCTCAAAAAGTCTTATCATAAATCTTTAATTAATCTTCAGGTAGGCTAAGCACGTTTTACCTTTTCCCTCGAGTCTTAAGATAAAACAGCAAGACACAAACTATTCCACAATACAAGTGTGATATAACCACCATTTAATTACAATAATGAGCATCTTGACAGTTGGTGTCATCAAGGCTGTTCACAGACTTCCTGTTCATGGGGCAAAATCAAATCATTACATACTAACATGAATATTAAATATAAAATGTGATATGTATTGAGCATCATGATGGAGTATTACTTTATTATTTCCTAAAAAACAATCACTCAATAAAGTACTCAATAATACCTAAAATATATTTACCATAGGTATCATTTGTTTAAATACAAAGCATGTAATTATTATTAACTTAGATTCAATTTAATTGATTTTAAAGATGTAACAGAACTGTAACAGAAACTTAATTACACAAAGAATAGTTACATTATAGTAACATGTGACTTTGAACTATTACCCCTAACACTCTTGACTGCTCACAGCTCAGACGTGTTAGGAGTAACCACATGTGATCATAGTCATCTTGGGGCCCATGGCTCTTGGCTACATTCTCCCTGAATAAGGGTGCAAATTTATGTAAGATTCACTTTCTTCCATAAGCCTCCTTGTGTCTGCTAAATCACTGTAACTGGATTAGCTGTAACTACAACAACTTTTCTAACCATTTAGTGAGGTGATGATTCGTGCATGACCTTCATGGGATATGAACCCTACCAGGACATTACCTGAGTAAGATGAGAAGGTTTCCAGGTGTGTTCTGTGTGCGTGTTTCTCATGTGTGTGTGATGTCTTCAACTAGTCACTTGTTCCTTTAAAGTTCAACCATCTTGATGAGTCCCCCTCATATACACAATATGCAAACACACACACACACACACACACACCTCACGACTTGTTCTCATCCCCTCTTCATGTCATTCTAACAGCAGCTTCCTGGTTCAGGGAGAGAGCAAAGCACATTAGCTGTGTTTTGTCTGTGTGCTAATATGAAGTGCTAATGGATCTATGCTAAGCACCGACCCGTACTCCTGTCTCTCCTGCTTGATCCTATGTGCGGGATTCATGTTTGAAGTGTGGCACCCCACCCCCCTCACCACCCCCGAGCTACATTTAATATACGAGTACTTTTTTGGTTGTGTCCTCACACCCTGAAGGAACAGAGGAATAAAAGAACAACAGGTGAGTTGACAGATAAAGTCCCGTCATGCTTGCGTGCAGTTGTCTGTTGTAGAAGTGCTTTTGTAGCCTTTGTTTTTTTCTCTCGAAAGCAAAAGATCCTGTTGATGTCATTCTCCACTGAGCAACATCTATAAGAACATTCAAAGGCAACACAGTGAGGTATAAGTTAGCTTGGAGTTAAGGTTTTGTTTTGCCTTGAGAATCTTTTATGTTTTAGGCCAGGGGGAAAAAAAAGATTCACCATCCTCTTTTTCCAAAAACAGTATTTCATCTAAAGGTATTTGGTTGGCAAACCAGTGTCAACCCAGCAGTGGCATCACCATGTGTACAAACTCCAGCAAAACTTCGCCTGATATCCCACAGCAGGGAAACATTCACTTCCGTGACATTATCATACCGGTGCCATGTGTCAGTGTCACTGGTAGACTGAGAATGTTCTTCATCACTAATATCTGCTCATCAGTGATCATTACCAAGTGAGAAAACTGACCACTGTTAAACAAGCTGAAGGCTTTCTGACAAATTGTGTGTGGAATGACTTGGGGTAGAGCTTGTAACACCTACAAACTGCACCTATATATGCACCTAATAAAGTGAGTGCATTTTCAAAGAAGTTTTTTATAATAAAGCAAGGTAAGTGTATATAAAATGTAAATAACCTCTGCTTTTTCTTTTGTATAAGTGGTCTGCAAATACTTACACAAAAAAAGGACCAAAGATTTTTGGCGTTTTAAAGAAAACAAATGACTTTGGTTGTCAGCATTCTTCCTCTTAGCATGAGAACATGTACATACAGGATAACTTGAAAAAGCAACCGTTAATCTTCAGTTAATTCTTGCCGAGGTGCTGAAAGCCAGCGTGTATGCGAGAGACGGCAAGAGTTTGTCTGCTGGCGTGTTTGAATATGAGCGCGTGCTTAGCGAATCAGAAGACTCGTCCCGCGCTGGCGCTGATGACGCATCCTGTGAGACGCCGGCACGAGCGAGGGCTTGTGAAGGGGGAGCTGAGCGCCGCCAAATAATCCCCATATCAGCAGCAGGCGTGAGCTCACGACGGCCACGGCGCATCCTCTCATCACCCCTTAACTCTCTCGTGCCTGCTGCTCAACACTAACACTCAAGGCGCTGTGCCGCTGCTAGCACAAGCTTCGGACCTTTGTCGGCCGCTAAACATTTCACGTCCGGCTTACATGGTACAAGAAAGGGGGTTTAACAAAGCTAATGTGGGGTAACAGCAAGAAGATCCCCACTGTATCTTTAAGATGCCCTTTGCTTCGGAGAATGTTCATTAACGTGTAGCTTTTCTCTGTGAAACGTATACAGCATCTATAGCATGCTGTGATCTTGTTCCAAATAACTTCCATTCCAATGACTATATTTGTATAACGCTGTAAGACCTATAACCTATGGTAACTCTATGAAAAGCATACTATATTTCCGATCTGTACACGTTTCCCGACATCTCATTATTGCTGAAGCTCTTCTTGCCAAGACTCATCAGGAGCTGAGGTCATGGATTAGCTAGGGGGGATTCCCATAGCGTGGATAAACATTTGACCGTGATTCCAGATTAGAGATTACAGGGTTCGATGCCCGAATGCACAAGAATGAGTCAAAGCTTTTTGTAGTTCCAGTCCATTTCAATTCCTTCTAGGCCACTACCTGTGCATCAGATGCAAACACTGAAATCTGTTCATGGAATGATTTACGTTGCTGCCCCCTATTTGTCTGACATGAAAATACTCTCTTTGCCTCTGTAATGTCTGTTTAGGTCGGTTTTTTTATTCTAAAATATACATTAAAAAAGTTCCTATGTAGATAAATAAATGTCCCTGAGCGTATTCATATCTGTTAATGCAGGACACATTTCACCAAAGTTAAATACAGTAACCAGTGAATGAATGAATGGATGAATGAATTAATAGTTTTGATCACTAAAAGCAGCATAGCAAGGTACAAGCAGAACATCTAAAGGCAGCAATAAAAATATTTTAATATTTATATTTCTTTTATATTTGAAACTGTAAATTACAATAAAAGATAGATTAATTTCCTGAAGGGGTAAATTTTTTTCTAAAACAACAACAATGTAACAACTGTCCATTATGAGATACTATCCAGTTTGTTTCTGTAGTAAGGCTGCTTTTGATTTTGCCTTTTTGAATCAGATCTGAGCGCTCTATCACAAAACTAGCGTGCAGATGTTTGAATTTCTTAACAGCCTGTTATTCAGATCTGTGGGCAAATTCCCAGATTGAGAGGAGGGATAATGCTTAGGCTGACATTCACCAGACATGTGATACACAAGACAATTCCTGTCGGTATGTAAACTGAAAGAGAACCAGAGTAGTGCAGGTAATCTGACAGAAGGACCTCTTCTCTCTCTCTCTCTCTCTCACACACACAATCTTTTTCACACACACACACACACACACTCATGCTCTCACTCTTTCACACACACAAACACACACACACACTGTCTCACTCTCTTCCTCTCTCTCTCACTCTCTCACTCAGAATTGCACAATGAACATGCTGAAATGTTCAGGTGCAGCCTGATTAATCTTTGCTGGTTAAAACCACTGTCTCAGATCTCAAATTTCTCATCGTCGGGCAGAAAAACGAAGCACAACTTGGCCCCGTTCCAGACGGACTGCAAGCCAACCTGAAAATTGTGCCAAAACAACCTGCCGACCTTCATGTAACCCAAGCCAGAGGGAGTGGATGGAAAATATTGCTTGTAGGTTTTTTTCTGGAGTACAATGGGAAATTAGGCACAAGAAAAAAATGGCTGCCTTTGCAGTCAGGACCTTGCTAGTTTATGTCTCAGGACTTTGTATACAGTTGCGTTCTCTGCAATCTCCAGACATCAATGATGCGCAGAACGTGCTCACTTGTTTAGATGATGAGTTGAAGCTGATACTTTATCAAAGCTACCTGCATGAACAATAGTTTTCTTGGTTGCATGTTGGCAAAGGGCCCAGAGCTGTGAGAGGCGCCTACGTGCAGACTGTACCTGTGCAGTGTGAACGGGCAGTGCCGAGGTTGGCCCCAGAGAGATAAAAGGCATTTCAGTGAGTCTAACCTGAACAGTTTGGCATCAGAGGCTGCAGCATTCAAAATAAACATTTGGCACCGTATCACTGCATGCACATTCTCTTCGGGGTGAGTAACAAGCTCAGTAGCAAATGAGGGGCTGCGAGTTATGATAAACAGGTTCACATTTCGCAGAAAACTGGACGGTGATGTGGTGGTGGGAAATGAAAGCATGTCACCTTGGCAAACTGTGCTTTCTGTTGTTTTGTTTTGAGAAATCTCCATAATCCAGGCTTTGTCTCATACAACCATTACAGTTTTTATTTTGCAAAGATTTCTCATGGTGGGCATGATTCATAAACATTGTATTCCAACAACATATTGCAACAATGTACTCATGTTTTTTTTAAGTTATTGGTAATTGTATACATCATGATTCTTGTTAGCCCAGTCAGGTAAAATGTAAATCTTAAACTCCATGTGATCATGTCTAATGAACAAGCCAACAAACCATCAAGGTCACTCATTTCACCCATTTTCCAGGTATTTTCCAAAGCAAACTCTCTTTGTCATTTGAGTGCTACTAATAGCCTGTCATGTTTGAGGACTAGCAACATAGCTAACAACATACGATTAAAATATCTATGCACATATTTAAAAATGCAACAACCGTCAATAATTGCCAGGGTCTGTAACCTAGCTTGAAGATACCATGATGAAAAAAAAAGCTCTGTCTTGTTTTATATGGTATAGTTGTGCAGGAAAAAGTGTCTGCAGAAGATTATTAGGCCAACCTGGATTCTTCAGGATGATGCAGATACTGCGTTCGTTCTGAAGGATCCTCCTCTAATCTCTTACAAATGAGACAAAAACATCATGACATGCTCGTCAAGAATTAGATAAATGATCGTTCAGATGTTCAGAACCATTCACACCTACTGTGCTGTAGCCTGCAGCTGCTCTGGATGTGCTACGTTTAAATGTATTAACCCAGTGACTAAAATAACAAGCAGGAAGAGATGTTATTACCCATTCTACTTCATGCATTACTGACATTACTACTGTCATTTTCAATAGCATGGTATTTTAATGCATTGTTACTATGGAAACAATGAAGTTAGGAAACTCAAAGAACATGAACTAATGTATTCTCTCGGAAAATTAGAACCACATGGTGTGAATGTTGTATTTTAAAGATCTTTTTATAATACAAACAAGATTCACCTCCTAAAACGTCAGAAGCACTTTCCTTACACTGTTGATGAAGAACTTCTGTCCAAAACCTCTACCTCTTTTTTGGAAGTCTTGTCTACTTCACTACAATCATTTTATTGTTTTATTATTTTATAAATAAATTAAAACACAACTTCTTGTCATTTTTATTTTTGCTCACTCAAAGTACAAACAGCTGTGAACATGCTGATTCCAAAGCTTCCCTTGCTAAGGCTAAACATTTCCATGGAATTGTTCAGCACAATTTAAGTAGTCAACACGTCTGATAACATAAGCACATCCAACTACTTATTATCATATTAAATGCATTTTTGATTGAACAACAAAAAGGCAGACACATTAACATATTCATATACCCTCGTTGTTGCTTTGTGACGCATTGCTTGTGATTTTTACATGTGTTGCATGTACAGCTCTGTGTGTGTGTGTGTGTGTGAGCTATCTGTGTTTGTAACCTTTGTGGTCTAGGATTCCTCACTTGCACCCATGTACTGAAAATGCAAATTCATCAATAGTTTCACATTGGTTTTAATGTTAATGTTCTTCTTGTGAAAGACTGGGTCTGGGTTCCCACACCAGTCTATAGTAAATGCCCACCTGCCATCATAAAGAGCAAGTAGAGTGACTTCTACTGTGCTCCTAACTTCATCAGTAGACAGTGTCAACTCAGAGGGGCCTAAAGACCATATCCACAACTGGAGTTGTGACTGTGGGTCCCAGACAAGGTCATTTTCTAGAAACTGTGTGACCTGCAAAACTGACAGTTGGCTCTTCTCCAAGTTTAGTTTGATGCCCAGTGTCTGCGTATGGTCCAGCAGTCTGTGTGTGTCTCTCTAGATGAAGCCTGTTGTGCAGGAAGGGCAAATGTTCAGTGTGGCCTACACGCAGTGTGCAAATGTTCAGTGTGGCCTACACGCAGTGTGCAAATGTTCAGTGTGGCCTACACGCAGTGTGCAAATGTTCAGTGTGGCCTACACGCAGTGTGCAAATGTTCAGTGTGGCCTACACGCAGTGTGCAAATGTTTTTAACAGGCCCTTAACAGAAGCCTTAAGGACAAAACCCTGAGCTGATATCTTGAGAGGTGATGCGAGGGAACTGCCAGCGTTCTGGAGCTGTGGGTATGTGGAAATATGCATTCCTTCCACTGTCGTAAACCTTACCCTTTTGCAGATACCACCAGATAACCACGATAGTCTGCAACATGAGAAAGGGTAGACCTTTTAAGAACCTGTTTTAACTACCAGAAGTCCAAATGTTCTTTGGAATGATAAAATAAGTTAAGTGGTGGTGGGGTGTGCTGGGGATGTAAGTGTGGCCTGTATCCTCCTGTATTCAAGGGCCATATTCAAAAGACCTTCAGACGTTCCACAGGGAGCGTTGCAAGGAAGCATTGTCTGGTCCAGAGTAGGAAGGAAAGTGAGTTAGAAAGCTTTTCTATACAAGCTGCAATACTGAACACATTCGTAAAAACAAAGAAACTTTGAGCATTGCGGTTCAGTAATAGGGGTATCGGGCATTGTCCCATATACAGTATGTTAACAGGTGTTAACAATAGTCTTTTACACTTCAGCATCATGCTAAATAAAAAAAAAAAAACGTAGCTATGCATATAGCTACTAGCTGCTCTTACGTCATTGAGAATCTATTATGCCCCTACTGACTGGGTGTGTTTAGGCTTTGCTGGTTACATCTCTGCTTGTGCTTTCCTTCATGGTGATACTGCACTGCCTCTAGTTGGCTGGAGCACCTACGTCTGAAGGGTGTGTCTGAAGCTCAGGTCTGAAATGCTATCCAGAGCTTGCAGTTGTGTCCAGAGCTATTTATAAGCCTGCTGCCCCTATGCCCTTTGAAAGTCGTTGTTTTGAGCAGTTATTTAAACCCTGTATATAATCCTATACATGTCGATTCAGCTAAACAGACCGATGTTGTCATCCTCATATGTGCCAAAGAGATACTTATCTTGCATAAGGTACTATGACATTTAATAAGGTCAACATGTTGAATATGCTAATTTGATAGCAAATATGAATAACGCATATTTCACAAGCGTGTGTTACTCTGTTCGAGTATTCACTTACTGGGGTGCCAAATGATTTTTTGTGATCTATTTTAGCTGACACTTTTGGCGACAAACGCCTTATTTCTCGAGGCTGCCTGTGTTAATGTATTTTGCTGGTAACACATGTATCTGTGTTGAAACTGCTGCAGAAGACCTCTGAAAGCCTATGTCATAATGTCAGTATGCTCGGTGCCTAAGCATATGATTTTTCAAAAACGGGCTAATTCTGAGCATGCCCGATACTCCAGTGAGATAAGTCTAAAGAGGACACCTTTCCGTGAGAATCCTTATCTGTGTAGGAAGCAAGAGCCAAAAATGTACTGTCTTCTTAAAGAGGCATGAATCTGCCGGCTAAAACCCTGCCTCTCTGATAGCCATCATATTGTCAGGATATTGTGCATCACTCCTGATAAGCGATCTTCCAGCTGCTTCTCCTGCCCACTAGATTCCACTATGCTCTTTCTCTCTCTCCCTCACTCCCTCTCTGTGTCTCTCTTGCTCTCTCTCTCTCTCTTTCTCTTTCAGTGATTCTACTGTTTTTGATCATCACCAAGTGGCATTACAAGCAAAACAACCATTAGCTAGAAGCTGGAAGCCACATCTGAGACACAAGAGGGGGGGAAATAGGTGGGTTTTTTTCCCCTTCTTCTTTTCTTTTCTTGATTTTGGGGTGGTGGAGGGGTTGGTGGGGGGTGGTCGATGATGGTTAGAGAAGACTGGGGCATTTTGAAAAGTGCTCACATTACACTGATATGGTGATTTATTTATATGCAAGGGGCAAAGTCATTTATGTGGAGAGAGCAAGGGAGATGCACTGATTAAGCCTTGACACCTTTCATCAGTGGACAGACGGCGAGCGATAAATCCTGTGAAAAATAGGAGCCTTGTTGAGCAATAGAGTCATCTAAGCGGCTCTGGAGCACAGAGCATCTCCCAGATGAGAGGAGGTATGAATGAAAGGGCAGAGACTCGTCTGGCCATACTGTAAGTCCCTTACCCATGAGAGCCATTAGGGTCCCCAGACATAAAAGCAACATTTTGTTGCACAAAGACTGGGACTGGAATAAACATACATATATACCCTTTTATCTCTTCTATTATTACATTTAGCTTTTTGTATTGTCATACACTAATAATGCATTGTGTTTGTTTTGGTTTGTTTGTTTATTTGTTACTATGTTCAGCTAAATTCTGCAGTTTATTCCTACAGCCGTCCTAAGAGCTTTGATTTCCGTGATGTTTCTGAAATGACAGGGGAACATCTGTATAGAAGAGAACTGCTTAAGAGAACTGAACCACACTGTTAAGGCGGATCTGAAATACAGTGCGGCAAATTTTAATGACACAAATGGATAAATATGTAGCTAAATGTATTTCCCATATATTACTATATTACATGACTTTATTTTTTCTCTACATTTTTTAGACTGTACCAATAGCTCTGAAGTTCCTAAGCTCACTGCACCCACGTTTGTCTCTTTGGGTATTTGCACACGTCAGATACTGTTATGCCATTCCATAGGGAGATAGCTGATTGCCAGAGATAACGGCCCTGATCTCAGCTTCCAGGCCTTTGATGTGTCCACTATGATGTTGGACTGCACTGGTCGATAAGCATTTCACATGATAATGCTTCTTCTCTGCACTGATGAAAGTGGACTTTTAGAATCGGCCCTTAGAGATGGATCAGGCACAGGAACTGGACTACAGATTGACCTTAAACCTTTGAAAAATAAAGGTTCAATTTTGTTTTGGTATGTTGCTTAGATTTTTGGACTCTCTATATTTGAGTTTAATAAACTTTAGGGTGCAAAATTAGCTACCCACAATTTTGTCATATTTTATTACGTTTTTAAGACCCATATCAAACTTGTTTGTGTAATCCAGTTAGACAGGTTTTAATGCTTGTATTTTAGTTATATTACATGCATTTTCTCAAAATGCATTTTAGTGTTATAACGTATACACATAAATGAATGAAGACATTAAAGCAGACTACTGTGTGCTTTTTTGACATTGCCTCTTCGTTTACCTTCCAAACACAGGTGTAATGTTTTGAGTGATAAGGGGACTGGTCTGTGGTGACCTCCAGGGACTGTGGTGCCTTTGGGCTGCCGTGACCCCCAGGGAGGCCTGTGCTGAGTGTTTTGAGTGGAGGGGTAATGAGGGGGAAAGAGAGCCAACAACCAGAAGCTGCCCAACACCAACACACCAGGGGAAAGTATTTAACGCAAACTGTGCTATGCTGAGTTCAGGCAACAGCCCCCAATTCTGCCCTTTGTAATTTGATGCGTACTATAAACACACACACATGCACAAACACACACACACACACACAGACGGATGCACGAAGGATGGACAGTGAAAACCCCAACATGGACAGCCGCACCTGGGCTCTCAGGTGTGTTTCAGTGAAAGGAGGGTCACTAGGGTTTGATTAATGATGAGGTGATAGCTTGACATTGATAGAAATTTCTGGGGGTGGGGTGAGTGCTGTTTTTCACAAATTTTTTAAAAGACCCTAACATTCACAGTCTGGCATAATGTGCAAAGAATATTTAAAAAATATACTACAAGAAAATTATGTTTATGGAAAATATAAGCAAATGTCATTATAATGTTATATAACTTTATATAATTATAAAATACTCTGTTTAACATCACTTTGGCAGTCAAACGCTCTCTCTATATCCCTCTCCCTCTCTTCTCCTCCTCTCTCTGAGTCTTCTAGGGAAAGGTGACAGGGGATGGCTGCTAACGTGAGACTGATAAGCATCATGTGGGCCATTGGGCTCAACTGGTGTGTGCCACCAGCCGCAAGTCGAGGCCTTTAAGAGCCACTGAGCCCTGAGAGGCTTCCTCTTATTAGCAATAATACAACGCTCAGGTGTTGACCTCCCATTGCACAGAGCGAGGCTCAAACTACCCGCAAACTGGCACCACAGCCTCAAAACAACCACTCTTCACCCCCCAGGTTTACTTTCCTTTGCCCATTCTGCCACCCCAACCCACCCCACCCCACCCCACCCCACCCCACCTCACCTACCCAAACTTTGAGGTCAGAATATGGGTGAGTTGTACACCGAATATAAACCAACACTTAGAGGCTTCTCAGCTTGCCAAAATAAAACAAAAAATGACATGGGTTTGTGTTTTTAGAAAGTATTTGACAGTGATTTGTTTAATCTGTGGGCATTGTTGCATCATGGGTAAAGGAACGGTGGAGAGACAGGTTGCAGAGAAATTTGGAAATGTTAAAAGTTTTTGTGTACTTGAGTTTTTAATATCTGTACACACACACACACACACACACACACACACACACACACACATATATATATATATATATATATATATATATATATATATATATGTGTGTGTGTGTGTGTGTGTGTGTGTGTTTTAAATGGAAAATAAAAATAAATATAAATGGAGTCCTTAGTAAAGCCAAAAGGATGTTGTATGTCATATCTATTGTAAAACAGCAAACTCAGCCCGCTGTACTGTTTAGGCAACAAACCTGAGCTCCAAGCTTGAAGATGTTGACTTATTTTGAGCTGAACCTGAATGCTGTTTGCTTTGCTGGAGGTGTTTCTGCACCAGTGCCTGAAAGTCATGCAGGTCAGCTACCACTTTCCCCCTCGTCTCCGCCGGGCCGGTCCGGGTCTGCAGGTGCTGGTCTTCAGCTGCTTCGTCCAGGCACCTTGATTTTTTTCTACAGTCGGTCATGACGGGCTGAAACATTTACAGTGTATATGGATTTGATTACATATCAAAGGATCATAGGATGCCTGGTACACGTAGCATATTTGAACGTGGACTTCACTGACCGTTCTGACATCAAATCATCTGTTGTACTAATAGGAGAACTGGCAGTGTGTATGTGTGTGTGTACCTATATATATTTATATATTTTAGAAAAACAGTGAAGGTTTCTAAATAAGAAAATAACAGATGACTATGCTATGTTAAACCAAGATAGATGGTTTAATAGATGGTTGCAGATTGTAAAGTTCTTCAGAGCCACCCATTACTGGACAGTATGGCATGATTTCATTATTATTATTATTTTAATTATATACTTATAATTGTATAATTGTATATATTGTTTTGCGGGGGGAAATCATATATAAGCTATTGCCATTAACTCTTTGTATTTCTTTTAGAAGCAGTTTTTGATGTCTTATATACTCTGCATGTCATCTTCAGGTCAGATTGTGTGTGTGGCCCGTTATGGTGAAATGCCATAAGAAGGTGAGGGAGGGAACGACGCCCCTATGAAACCCAACACAGCTGCAGGATGTTACCCCTTCATTCTGATGCTTAATGAATTCCACTGCAAACCAAATCACGCTAAACTCCACGACTGATGCACTAGTCTTGCACCAAGTCAAAACAGATTAAATGTGCACCCGTTTTTTGGCTTTGCATCGCTCTATCGTGATTGATTTAGGTGAACCAAAGAGGCGCCAGGGGAAAGCGACATAGACTAATCTAAATATCAGTAATTTTATACCCACTCTGGAGACGGTAGATGACATTTGCTTTATAAATGTTAAAGTCACTATGACTGGAATATCTAACCAGTATGGTACAATTTGGATTTTTAGCAACATTACAATGTATACATTTAATAAATTTGTTTACTTAAAAAATATGACAACAGATGTATCTATTTACACAAAACATCATTTGTCACAGAAAATGTGGGAGAATATATTGTGCATTTTAACATAAAGGTTTTTTCACTAATGATTTAATATCAGTGAACATGGACAATTATATTTACCTCAGTGAAATCAGAATATGTGATGATTTACAGCAGAACACTTTGGCACGACCTTGACCCGCATGCACTCACAATGAAATTAGTAAATATATGTATGACATGTTTGACAGCATTTATATTCCACGGGTGTATATATACATGTTGATGTGTGTGTGTGAGTGTGTGTGTGTGTGTGTGTGTGTGAGTGTGTGTGTGTGTGTGGAGTAGTAACAGTGGTGCTTGACTTTTTTTTCTTTTTGAAGGCTCAGTCTGTGTGCACCTGTGCATCCACTTTAAGGTCTATGCTTTTACTCGTGACATTTTTTTCACTAGTGACAATATAGACACGATTGAAAGACACAGACGCACACACACAAACACACAGAGAGAGAGAGAGAGAGAGAGAGAGAGAGAGAGAGAGAGAGAGAGAGAGAAATAGAAAAGTGCTAGAGAGCCTGAAAAAATGGAATCCATTTGTATTTGTTGACTGGTTATAGTGGTTGAAAGTGCTTTGAATTCTGTCTGAAGCCAGTGCCATCCAACCTAAAGAGGCACTCTGAGTCTGCTCAGGATACTCCTGAACTATGTGAATGCTTTTGAATGGATTTGATGTAGCATATTGGTGACTATATAAAGGGCTTAGGAAAATTCAGAAATAAGATCATTAACAACTTTCATTTATAATAAATGCAGTTAAAGGCTTATAATATATGTTAGTTAAAGTCTGAATGAAAGTAAATGTAATTAATAGGTACTGTGAGGTTTTCTTAAATTCATAAAAGCAGTCTATAATTTAATGCAATAAAGCAATTGTAATTATAGCAGATTATTACTGTGGAGAGGGCTTCATATTCTTGAAAGCAGTGTATAACATATACAATACAGGATATAATGTCCAGTTGTTTTTTAATGCTGCCTTTAGGCTAGCTGTTGTCACATATACGATCAAGTCTCTGTCGCAAAACAGGCCAGTAATCACGTTGTGAGATGGGAGCATTTTTCGTTTATAATATGTACATTATATTTCGTTAATACTAGTCTAACAGCGTAGACTACGGTTCTGGTGGTGTTCAGAACAAAGTCCCCATTTTATCAGCTTTTGTGCACCAATTATGCCATCTATTGGTGATATAGAGAGCGTTTTTTCCAATCCTATTCCATTATTCTGCAACAAAGACCGAACATCGAAATGTTGATTAGAGACAAATATCCCAGTCTCGTTACGTTAGTTAGCTACCTATATAAAACCATGAATGCATGTCCTTTTAGGATTTTTAGACTCAGCCTGACACTGGCGATCAGCGCCGTTCTCTGACAACAAATCCCACAGGCCCCTTTGTTTCCACGTGATCGGAGGCGTTTGTTGCGCTGGGTCGGAGTCCTCGTTGCCAAGGAGAGGATGGTAGGCGCCTTATCGGGACAGAACAGGCAGTTCAACTTCAGCTATCTTTCGGATAGCCGCATTATCGTCAGTCACAAACAACGGAACAGGGCGGTGTGCTATACAAATCGGTAAGTTTCAAAAATCCGAAGAACGATGAACAGATCCGTTAAACACTACTTGGAACGGCTGACCTGGCTAGCGAGCTGCTTGGCTGTCCAAGCTAACGTTAACTGTCACTACTTTAACCAGCAGTCACAAACAATTAGCGGATTAGCAAATTGGTTCTGTTATGTTTATTGCTGTGATAGTTTATCTTCTTACTTTGTCTTGAAACCTTACTTAAACACATTCAAATAATCGAGAATAGTTAATCCGTATTATTATTTAACATAATCTGACGTTTTGCAATAACAATATGCCAATATACGTAGCCATACTAGCTAGTTATTGATAGGCGTGAAGCTTAATTTATGTTCGCCACTGTTAATATTGTATTAAAAAATTGTATTAACTTTATCTTAGTTCTCTAACTTTATCTTAGTCCTGCAAGCTTTGCAAGGTTGTGTGATACCTTTCTAACCTGGATTTTAGCTACTCAGTGTTTACTACTGTTTCTATGTGATTACTCACAAGGCTTATTCATTGACCTTGAGAAGCCTGCTAATACCATTCGCCCTTGATGCATCCTTCTAATTCCTGCAAAACCTATTTCTAGCTGATTACTACAGGCCAAAGCTCGGCGTCTTACTGCCTGCCTTTGGAAACAGAAGATTTTATTTTATTATATTTTAGGAAATTGTTCTATTTCAGCTGCAGCTTATGAGGATTTTGGATACAGTTTCCCTATGCATTTCACCACTTTTACTGAATCCAGTGAGGTTTTCTTTTAATTTTTCCCCCACATCGATTCAGAAACACTGCATTGACACTGTATGGTGTAATCTGAATGCTTTTAATGACAGGCCCCTATTATTAACAACAATGTAAAACTACCGTATTTACTTAAATTAAATTACCTAAGCCATTTGTGCCTGGAGTCACTGATGTCCGTTTTAGCAAAGTAGACTACAGTTGGTCTTAACTCAATTTAGAGGACAGTAATATAATGTCATGGGCCCTCAGTTTCCCCAGTTTTGAAACCCCACAGGACTCTGCTATGCCTGCAAAACACATTGTGCTGGCAGATGGAGTGACTAAGAAGGGTTCAGAACCCGGAAGCGTTATGCTGATGTAAGATTCTATTTGCATTCTCAGTGTGCGCCTAATCGCCTGGCCTGGATTAATCACACACCCCTCAGGACATGGCTGTGCACCTGGAGAGTAAAACACACGGGGCCATGTTGATGTGGAAAATGATGCTACTGCCTGTGGGTGTCACATTGAATATTCAGGTGGAAAATCTTTGCCTCTGAGTCACTTGTTGTTTGGAGCGTATTCTCTGTTGTCCCTGAGTTCACTAGCATGTGCATTTTTTTTTTGCTCTGCCGTGACTGCATCAGTAAGCTAATCCTTTTGGATTTGTTCTTTGAGTCCTCTCCAACATAAAAGATGGTGCTGTTCAACAAACTTGCTAAAGGTCAATATTTTTCTCAAGGAAAAACTTTCTGGTAGACTCAGTCCTGGTATCTGGTAATTGGCTGTCACCTCACTGTAACTTGATGTGTGACTACTGTGTTGTCTCTGTGACTTTATAATAAATCTCCCGTCAACAGGGCTCCCTTAAATCAGTCACTCAATTTTACTTTGACAGCAGCCCAAATAAGAAACTGCAACAGAGTCCATGTTGTCACGAACGTAAGGCGACATCTGATTGTGGTTTTTCCTCCTGATAGTGAAGTGAGAGATGGCCTGCGAGATATAGTGAACCGCACATCCCGCGCGTGTCCCGGAGCAGGACATGACGGCTGTGTGCGAGTGAGCCACATCGCTGGGACTGGCGGGACGGGGGCGGGCGAGCTGCGCCGGTGGTTCTGGTGGAGCAGGGGCGGAGCTGCATGACATCACGAGGCGAGGATGTACCGCTACACCACTCTGAGGCAGCTGGGCGACGGCACCTATGGCAGCGTGCTCATGGGGAAGAGCAACGAGTCTGGAGAGCTGGTGGCCATCAAGAGGTATGGAGGAAGATGGCAGGCAGTGATTCACAGACACACACATTTTGTAGGCTTTTATTTCTGCTCTGTAAATTGACATGTCCCATTTTGCTACCGAGGACTCCGAGGGGGGAGGCTAGGATGAGATTGTTTTTAGGAAAGGGCCCTTGTAAAGTATGACAGGTTGGTAATGTGGAGAGCCGCCATTCTTTGCACTGAGCACTGAGCACACAAGCATGTGATCCGCATTCGGTCCAGTCTGCGGGACACGGTCCGGTTCTCTGGGCCGGCGCTGGGAGGAACAAACCCGGTTTGCGCACAGCTGATCTGGGCGCCCACAGGGCTCTTCCAGCCTGCAGGCTGTTCTTTCAGCAGGGGTGAGTGGGCTGAATTATGAATGACACACTGAGACGCTGTAGCCGTCCAGGAGAAGATTGTTGCCGTGCAAAGCGATACTGCGGTGACGGTGAAAGGAGTGAAAGTGTATCGGCATTGTGTTGCCTCGGTGCTCTGTCAACAAACGTGCAACATCGGCACGCCTCGCCCTGGGTTACGCACGGGACGCACGGGACGTACGCGACGTACGTGACGTAATTCCCCAGGTAGGCGCTGGGTAGCTCAGATCGCCTGGGTAGGCATTCCACACTCCACACTACTGTACCAGCTCCTTCCTGTTCATAGCAACACTGTCCCACAATGGAGGAAGCCCCACTGCTGTAGAGCTGCAGGCAGAACTAGATGAGCCCAGATTCTTCCGTTGCTTGCAGCTTTAATGTTGCCATGGCAGTTTTAATTTTGCCATGGCAGTTTTGGAAATGTATTTTGTTTCTCTGTCAGTTGTGTTGGAGTTCAAATTTGATTTGTTTGTTGCTTTTGTTTTGATTGCATCAGAGCCAAAAGATCGTAAATCACATTATGTTATTATTATATTATGTGATGTCATGTGATTATTATGCATTCAGAGCAGAATATTTTTCTTCTTCTATGGCTTCTATTTAATTTCATATTTTGTAGAGTAAGTGATCAGCAGAGATAAGGAAGCAAACTGGCCTCTCAGTGAACTCTCTGGTTAAAGGTCTAATTAAGCATAACCACCAAATGCTTCCACAGATAATAGTCTGGTATGGATCTCTACTGCCTTTTGGAAAATGTGACTAACATTGACTTTGGCCATCAGATTGACCCAAAACAATTATGACAAACAAAGCTGTTGATAGCTTAAAATTTTGAGCGAGTGCCAAATGCCCTTTAACAAATAACAGCCATTCCAGTTCATCTGGAGCGTCCTGACCTATCTCAGACGCTCCAGGTGACTGTGGGCTGTGTTGTGATGATTGGTTTTCATGCAGTAGAATGTGGTCTGCTGTCAGCCATTGGTGGAACTCCGTGAAACCTCTCCATGTGTCCCTCAGAATGAAGAGGAAGTTCTTCTCCTGGGAGGAGTGTATGAACCTGAGAGAGGTGAAGGTATGAACCGCAGCCTCTGTGTCCACGTCCCAAATGAGCCCCCCTGAGTGCGATGGCTTTGCTTTGCTCACATAGCCACTGTGGATCTGTAACGCTTTTCAAATGAACGTCCGCATGTGTGTTTGCAGTCATTAAAGAAGCTGAACCATGCCAATGTGGTGAAACTGAAGGAAGTCATCAGAGAAAACGACCACTTGTACTTTGTCTTTGAGTACATGAAAGAGAACCTGTACCAGTTGATGAAAAACAGGTATGAGGTGGCTATGCACGTTTTTTACATCAGAACAGCCCGTTATTGTTTAAATTTATTCAAAACAGCGCCCCATGATACACACGACATTAGCTTTCACCTCATATTAGCACAAACGGACCAGTAAACTGATCATTTACCTATTTATATTTATCTGACCACGTTTTTGTTTAATTTAAAATCCACATAACATTCCTTTTTGTAGTATAGCCTGGATTTTAAATGGCTCTCAAGAGTGTGAAATTAAAGTTACGCCTACATAGTGTGACCGTATTAACTATACTGAAGTGAATAATTTGAAGTTGTGTTGATTCTCTCGTCTCCAGAAACAAGTTGTTCCCAGAATCAGTCATCAGGAACATAACCTTTCAGATATTGCAGGGACTATCATTTATTCATAAGCATGGTAGGTTAAGCAGAGCAGTGATATTTGTGTTTAAAAGATTAGAACAGCTGAGATCAGGTGGAGCACATTCCCTGCTGACTCCACCTGCAGTCAGTTGTTTAGCCCCGCCCACGCCCCGCCCACAAAGACTCGTCTGTTCTCTTCATCTCTTTATTGACAGAATGTGCGATACATCAGGAGTGTCAGAGATGCACGACTAAATCCACACTGGATCTAATAACCCTTTATACTCAGACAGACACACATTTGCCACACCACAGACTGTCTCGCACAATCTATGGGTGAAATATCTTTGGGATTCTCTCTCTGTCCTTATTCCTGCCTTCTCTTTCCCTTTTATCTTTTCCTTTGCGCATGAAATGCTCTTTCATCAGGGAAAATAAGATGTTCACTGAAAATGAAATAAGGAACATCATGTTTCAAGTGCTTTCTGGGTTGGCATTTGTGCACAAACATGGTAAGATTATTCTTCCCCTTTCATACAGAACCAATGTGCAACCCCCACCACTAGTTCAAAGCACGTTGATGACATTTCTGAAATATTTGCAAATATATGGCAAATAATATTATATGTAAACCATAACTTATAAAGCAAAGGAATAACCACCCTTGATAGAATTTTAAATGTGTTGAATTGTTCACAAATGTAAACCTGATTAAAAGGAGTTTGAAGCCTGAACAGGTTTCTTAAATCATGATCATTTTTTGTGGAAGAACCTTTGTTTTGAACCAGTGGGCAAGGAACACTTGGCTTCTGAGACTGCTGCTTTTAATGCTTTCACTTACGAATGTCTTTCCTTGACCGTAGAGCTTCGCATTGTGGCTTTCTCCCTAATTCGTGATTTTACCCAGTTTATGTTTTGCTGTGATTGCACAAAAGTATTTTAGATACCGTGTAGTGCATGCATACTGCATGACACATGGTTAGTGTTTGGATGAATGTTGAATATAGTCCCATCATATTATAGCTTCCATGTCTTCCAACTCCAGCCCTTGAAGTCCCCCTCCATATACTGCACAGTTTGGTGTCTTAACTGGGTCGTGTCACTGGCCGATTACCGAGCCCTTCATCTGCATCGTATTACAGTGTAGGGTGTTTCTGTAATTCTGTGTTTGGAATGCAAGCACTACGCTGGAGTTTATCATGACTGTTCGAATTCTGGTGCTACCGAAGGGTTTTTTCATCGGGATATGAAGCCGGAGAACCTGCTTTGCATGGGTCCTGAGCTGGTGAAGATCGCTGACTTTGGCCTGGCCAGAGAGATCAGGTCTCGGCCTCCCTACACAGATTACGTCTCCACTCGATGGTGAGAAACTTTGTCTTCTCAAGAGGACAGAAAAATGTCAAAATGGTAAAGGTGACTTACTGATAAAATAGTTTATTCACTCAGTGGATAAAGAAGTCAAAAATATTTCAACTCAACTCTTGGGAAAGGTTTAACCCTATTATTTGAGACTAATGGTTCACCCATAATTTCTGGACACATCTTGGCAGTCTATCTGAGCAGCATTGTCTAACTTGACTTTTGAGTGTCTCTCAGACAGTGCTGACATGTAGCACCTTTATATGGCGTGTGTGCAGGTATCGAGCACCTGAGGTGCTTCTGAGGTCGTCTGTTTATAGCTCGCCCATAGACATGTGGGCAGTGGGCTGTATCATGGCGGAGCTCTACACCTTACGACCTCTTTTCCCTGGCAACAGCGAAGTCGACGAGATCTTCAAAATCTGCCAGGTCCTTGGGACTGTCAGGAAGGTATGACACTTCTGCACAGGAAGCTAAAGACCTACAATAAACAGACTCTGCATGGCTTTTTTAAAAGTAAATAATGACGCTAATGACTGTTGTAGCACCGTATTTCCCCATTTGTGCATATTAAAATCTGAAAAGTAACTTTGGCTGTGTGGTAGTCAGCTCCACAAGAGCATGCTTGCGCAGACGTGAAGAACATTTGAGAAACTACAAACCTTTTAAAACTTTTCATACCTTTAATAAATGCGGTTATGAGCTATTTGTGTTATGTTGATGTATTTCATTTCAATTGTGGCATAGACCTTCCCCTGCATGACTCTAGATACTATTCTCCATTGTGGAATGGTTATCCATTGTTAACTTTCTCCTGTCCTGCAGATGGACTGGCCAGAGGGCTATCAGCTGGCAGCAGCGATGAGCTTCCGTTTCCCCCAGTGTGTGCCCACGCCCCTGAAGACCCTTATCCCCAATGCCAGCAGCGAAGCTCTGGCGCTAATGAGAGACCTCCTCCTGTGGGACCCAAAGAAGAGGCCCACTGCTGTCCAGGTTGGTTGGCCCTCAGCACCGACACCCCTGAGACCCCTGGAATTTTGCTGACCGATCACACAAACATTTTTTAAAGTCTGAAGCTGTTGGACATCCGCCCAAATTCAAGGCCACACCCTCCGGCCAGACCTTTCTACAAAGCCCCTCCCTCCAGAGACATGCACAGTTTTTATGTGCTTGGGGTATGCTCAAAATAACTGACAGGAAGAATGGATCACACCCTTTAAGAGAGGCTCCATGATTGGTTAATGTTTAGATACTTATTACCTAGGATTTAGGACAGTTAAAAAAATCCTATGCAAATATTTTTGTGATTATTAAATTAAAAGTATAAAATGTTCCCCCCAGTTTTTTTTTTTTTTTATTGCTAGAAAATAAATAAAAACATAACTATTTAAATGTACAACATATATGCTCAAAGTGCCTTCCGTTAGTTGACTCAAACTTCCTTAACTCCTGATTGGGGCTTGTCTTACAGCATGATGACCAAGCTTTGATGTTACAGTGTCTATATTTGAATGTTGCAGGCCCTCAGGTACCCCTACTTCCAAGTTGGCCAGGTGCTGGGACCACGGCCGCAGACCTCCGACCTCTGCAAGCCACAGGCAAAAGCAGTGGAGCCCAGTGAGGCCAAAGCAGAGCTGCAGTCAACCTCAGAGCCAGCCCTGCGCTCTCAGGCCAAGCCCCAGGGGCGGAGCTACCATCAGCCACTGCAGCAGATCCCCCTGCCTCAGTGTGTCTCTCAGTCAGGCCGCCAAGCCGAGCCTCTCCCGCTCACTACCCAAAAGGTAAAGAATCCAGGCTGCGTGCTCCCAAGTGCCTGCTAGGCTATAGATTTGTCCAGTCTGCCCTACAGTGTTTCTTATAAAATCATTCTGCGAAGTAAAATCATTATTGTAACCTTTACATTTACACATTTACGAATTGTAATACGAAGTAGCTTGTCTGAACCAGCACTGAATATGTGGTTTTTACTCCTGAAGAGGTCAGTGGGGAATGAGAACAACCTGATGGGGCTGAAGAGTGGGCGGAGGCGCTGGGGGCAGGCCAAGCCTGATAGCTGCGACGAATCAGATCGCTCGGATACTGTGTCCAATTCCAAGAAACCTAGCATGGCCACAGATGAGGACAATAGGGAGATCACTTATCAGTAAGTGTGTTATTAATTACTTAATAGACCTAAATTCACTGCTCTTGAGATTTTTGTATGTTTTGCACACACTTCAAATTTAAAAAAAAAAATCTTTGTCTTTTAAATGACTCTTTTATTTAGGCCAAAAGAACAAAAACCTCTCTACACTTTTAGCACTGTGACAAAATTACCTAGCAGCACCAGAATGAAGCAGCCGGACTCCAACCTCCAGAGCATCTCCTCGGCCAGGCAGCATTACCTGCGCCAGTCCAGATACCTGCCTGGCAAGTCTGCTTAATGTCCAACACAGAGCGCCTTAAATGTTATTTACCTGGAGGAATATAGAGAACACTCATAACCAGAGCAGGGATGCCTGTGTTCACACTGCACAGTATTACTTGGCCTCTCTGGTGACTTCATTGCATTTTGTTTAGCTAAAGGGATTGAATGGGTGCGCTTTACATACGGTTTACTGTGCTGCATGTTATACTGCCACATGTTACACGATCGGCCATCTGTGATTAACATGCTCATCAATTTCAGGCTTGATAAGTAAGACCACACCATCAGCTGGGGAGTCCCAGAGAGACAACAAGTACAAACCACTCACTCCTATTGGAGGAGGACCGGCTACCCGAGTCAGTCCAGGTAGGCGTAGCACACAATAGATGTAGCTCATGTAGTAATGAGCTGGCTGTCCTGACCCAGTTCATCTTCATCGCATCTCCAATCACAACATGCTGCTCTAAAAGCTAATTTACCAAGAAATTGACTACGTTTTCTATTATTGATGCGCTATGTGAGCGACACTCGCTATGAAAACCTAATGATGGATTCACACGTTCCTTCAGAACGTCTTTACTCTGTTTATTCTTTCGTGGGGCACTTTGCGTTTCTGCTTCTTTTGCTGCAACATTTCTATCGTATCCTCTTGCCTGCTTCCCTCGCCGCTCCCATTAACCCCAGACGCAGAAGAGAAGTCCGCTAAAGCCCCAGATAGGCCAAGAGGCAGAGTACTAGAGAACACTGAACAGCCCAGAGGTAAACACAACTTTGGACCATGCTGTTTTTTGGACCCAGAGTCTTACTACCCCGCGTTCTTACTACCCCGTGTTCTTACTACCCCGCATTGGCTAAACGTAGATCTTTCCAAATAATGACAGAAAAGAGAATAAGCAGTAGCAAAAACACCAAAAATGGCTTTTGACATTTGACAAAATTACACATCTAATTTATGGTTATGAGAAAGTTTTAAACCCTTTGGAGTTATTTGGATTTCTGAATGGATAGTGCTCTAATGTGCAAACTGTTTGTTTTATTATGACTTGAATAAAGATCAAATCATATTTTTATTGTCTTATCAGTAGTTCTAACTAAAGCGTAGATTTCAAAATGTGTTTGGCTTTTAGGACATTTCATCAGCACCACATACAATCTGTCTGGAGGTTACATCCCATCTTTTCAGAAGAAGGAAGTTGGGTCAGTTGGTCAGAGGATCCAACTCCAGCCAATTGGACAACAGCACCCCCGTATGTATTAGGGCTTAATCATCAACCTTGTTTATTCATAAGCATGTCAGCCCATTATTTCCCTTATATTCAGAGTTGTTGATTATTCATCACACTGCCCACACCTTTCATGCTATGGCTGAGATCCAATCAAAGTCATCCTGTCTAAACTAACTGCAATTTGTTAAGGTTCAGTGCCTTCAGCCCTCTTTTGAATACAAACGCTGCAGGCCTATTCTTGTTTTTAAACATTTTTAGTCATATGTTATGCAACTTCATTAAAACGATACATAGTGGTGGGTGATTTGCAGTCTAAGAACATTGCAAGGAAATCAAGAGGTCAGATACTCCATATTTTTTGGTACTTGAGTGAGTCACTTAACCCAATGTTGATCAAGGGGGGTTGTGCCTGTAGTTGGCTCATGTAGGGACATGTAACAAAAGTGTCAAAGGTTAAAGCAGAAGTCCTCAGCCTGTGTTCCATATGTTGCAGTACATCCTGGTCAGATAATCAGGACCTCTGTAGCGTTTTATTAACTGTCTTCAGGGTTATGAGGAGCTGCAATGGAAGGAAGGACTGGTTTGGCTGGATCTCTGTGAACTTCTGAGATTGTGCTATGCCTTAGTCTTTTTCTTAGTGTTTCTTTCTACCCCATTCTTCTTTCTCCATGTTCCTTCCTCTTAGTTGATCACTCTGCCACTACTGATTGTAATAAAGCCTCAGAGTCAAACCCTGCTGCTGCCACTTCAGCGTATGAGATCTCTGAAGGTAGAAGAGGCCTTGCTATTCACAAAGTTGGCAAAAGCCAAACAGTTCCGGACCAGGAATTGTCCCGTTCTCTCCTGAAGCAAACTCTGTTCTGTGTGTCTGTGTTCTTAAACATGACCGAATCTGTTCTTCAGATGTCGATGGTTGGAAAAGGCGGACAGAGCGAGCTCAGGTTAAAGGAACAAGTTACTCAGCCATGGGGAAAAATTCTGCTGGCCTCCACTCTCGAGCGGCTCCGGTCCAGCCTGTCCACGGTCGAGTGGACTGGGCAGCGAAGTACGGAATCCACCGGTAACGTATCTGCAGATAAGCCGGTGCCGTTCGGGCCGTGGTGTTATGGACTGGGGCTGGGTCTCATTACAGTGCTCCTGATTACTGGGTAAAATCTGATGCGGCTGAGAAGCTGCTATTAATTCATTGTATAAGGTTCATAATGGAACATTGGGAGGATGCACCAACCTTGGCATGATATCCAGTTGTAATGTCATTCCTACGTTTTCATTATTAAAATGTGCTTTAATTATACAGTAGGCTAAAGTCTTTAGAGTCTTAGCTATTGCTAACCTCACTGATTTCATCTTGAATGAATGGCTGCATTCAGATTAGCAGCATTAAGTATTTTATGTCCCACTGTGTTCTGGTGGTAGGGGTTATAGCCATGGCATTTTATAAAATGTTTCTTAATGTTAGGATGTAAAATGTTTAGTTTTCAACAATGGTGTTTGGATACATCCATGATCATTATTTTGTATTTATCATCTTATTCTTTTTTGGTATGTGACCTGATTTTATAGTAAATATAATTTTTTTGTATAACACATTCATAAGATTCTTCTCAATTATTCAAAAGCTTCTGCTTTTTTTGAACTAATGGGTGAAAACTTTTCAGAATTGAGCAGCTTGTTACAAACAATTAATATCCAATCTATTAATGACAGAGGTGCCTTAAAAACTGGGCACACTAATAACTGCATTTTCATTCCAAGATCAGTACATATTGTAATATCAGTTTTAAAAACACAAATATATTCATATTTCCAACTGGATTTTATTCTATAGGACTTTTTTTAATCAAATAATGACCTGCTATGTCTTATACAGTTCTCTAGTTTGAGTCATTGAGCAGATTTTTGTAAGTATGGTGATTTCTATGATTTGAAAATGAAATGGAAATAATGGTAATATATATTCCACTTCCATCAGAATTCACATTTATTTATTTTTTAACTATACAAAATAAGTCATGTCCACACAGTCAAATGTGGTAAATTACTTACATAGACTTACAAAAAAATAAAAAATATCAGTGATTTGGATTTTTGGGAGCAACAGTTCATCATGCATCTTGAGGTTTCTGTAGAACTCCAATACCAAGCTTTGCCAACATCAGAATACTGCAGGACGAAAAATGAAACAGTATATAGCATATATATATTTCCCAAATTTAAGATTACAATACTATATAATATCTGTTATCTAATAATGTAGGACCATTATCAAGCTGTTAGTACATATACATAATCATCATCAACACTATAAACGTGCAGATGGCAAATATGCATTATGCGGTTTAGTGCAGAGGTTCTCAAATCCATCCTGAGACCACAGGTCTGTGAGGTATGACCATGGAGGTACCTTGCTCCTGCCACTATACCCGCAGGCATGATCTTCCGAGAGCTGTAAAATCTCTTTCCCATGATGGCACCCAGAGTTCCAGAGGTAGCTATCAAACACACACAAATTAATAACACATAGTTCAGTGCTACTTCTGTGTTCAAATATTGGATCTTCATAAAGTTTTTCTCTTTTTTTTTTGTCACATGAATCATGTTATACTCCAGTTTATTCATGAATGTGTCTCTTAATATGATTATATAATAATGCACATATACAAAAAAAACCCACTCACTAAAACATGCAAACAAAGCTAACAAAGACACCAACCTAAAGACACCCAAATGTTTTTGGGGTCTTGTGATATTTGGTAGGCCCCAAAACCTGCCAAACCTCCAAATAACAGCCCAGCTGCCAGAGAAGGAACACTGCCTGCAGGTAGAGGAGCAGTTCCACATGGTGTATATAGTCAATGTATCATCCACCAAGCTGTTACTGTATTTAAAGACTGATTGAGCTCATTTAAAACACAGCTTACCTGCTTTGACATAACCCATCACTCCTCCGGACGCTACGAGGGCTGCATATCCATATCCCATCCAGTCCACGGCCATCATCAGTGTCTGACAATAAAAAAAAAAACTGAATGTCAATCAGTCAATGAAGCAGTCGGTGAACGTTAACGTGCATATACCACAATGCACACCTGCTTCACGAGGACCGCAACCGCAGTAGTGTTCATGTTTGTGAACATGTCAAGATTAAACAGTCATGCAGGGACGCGGACAATCTCGTCTTGATAAGAGTTACGTTTGGGCGGTACACATAACCAACTAGCTATCTATGCTAGCTACTGTGACCCAATCCAACTTCAGTCATCCTGGCACGGCAGCTAGCTAGCTAGCTTGTCCAATTGACCTCATCGCTCAGCGTACGTTACATTAAGGGATAAAAAAAATATTTGAAAGGCACCACAGTCGCTTTATTCTAAAACATTAAGAAAACGTATCGTAATTGCAACAAAACTAACAAACATACTTACTGCCCAAATGCCAGCTGTTAAAGAACTAGCAAACTGACTAACTTGTCACGGAGTCCCTGCACGTAAAATCCCAGAACCATGCTAGCTAGCCACATATATCCGGTTAAACGGACAAGTCCACCAACCAGTCAAAATCCACGCGCAAAACGGCCACGCTCACGTGCATCACAAGCGGCTGATGGGAGTCGGAGTTTTTCGAGAAAGTCTTCCGATGGGCTGGTGACAAAAGTTTTTTTTTTGGTTTGAAAACAACGTATTCTAAGCATTCATGAGGGAAATCTGTAGATAAGTTATAGACTAACACTCCGTGAATTCACGAGGAAAAACAGCATTCAAAACTAAGAATAAAAATAAAACCGTTTACACAATTTAGTAACAAAAACGTCCAATGCTGCCATCCAATGGCTAATTACACTTGTAGAAGCGTTGCAATGCGCTATCCTAAAATAAAAGCAAAGCTGATGAACAGACTACATCAAACCGTTGACGCAAATCTTAAATCATACTTCCACAGAGGAATTTATTTATTTATTTATTTGATCTCAATCATCCTAAAGTCATCAAGCAGTCTTTGGACAATTTCCCTTTGCAATATCAGATATGTAAAATGCACAGGAAAACACTTATGAATCACTTTAAAGAATAAAAAGTGTGCATACAAATACATTTTTGTGCACCTACCAATATAACAAGAACGGAAAATGGCATTACAGGTTTATTAGTTTAACAAACATGTGTCCTGTTCCAGAGATGAGTGGAGATCTGCCAAAAAGACTTTCTTTGCCAATCTGCCATGTGTTTACCCAGAGGGCAAAGCCAGGGTAGAGGGGCCGGCTAAAACAGACACTGGTTCTGTGCAGCAGGATCATCTTGTCAGACACGCTGTAGAAGGACAACATCCCTGCTCTGTGATCTAAATAGACTCCTATTGTGTTGGATGCCCATGGCGTTGCCACTGTGACATTGTCATTGCCATGACGAAACACACAAGATAGGTGGAAGAGGTCCATCCCCCAGGAGTGCATGTCTCGGCCAAAGCCGGTCTGCAGAGCCGGCCCTCTGTTGTCACGGCCCTCGATCAGACCTACTGTGCAAATTCCAGTGCCACTCCACTGTGCCTCCCAGTAGCAGCGTCCTGTCAGACCTTCTCTGCACAGCACCTGAGGCCAGGTGCTTACTGAGGAACTATGGGTAACCCACTTTACAGCCCTGTTGTCCTCACACACGCACAGGCTGGGGTGGTTAGGTGCAGACTCCAACGTAAGGTAACAGGAATCTGCAAAATACGAAAGTATTTGTGTCCGAGAGTGTGGACTTGGGCAAGCATTTCGCTATTTGTGGGGAGCAAATGTCCCTGTGATGATGGAACACATGGTGTGTTTGTGTGTGTATAAACATAAACTTACAATGCAAAAAATCTTCCCTTGTCTTTGGTTCTACAAGAGAAGATGTATGCAATAAGCATTTGCATAATGGCTGAAAAGAGACATATGGATGTCATAAATAATTAAAACATCATCCAAATTTAGCGTCACAAACCTGGCATGACGTCCAGTGGTGGTTCCGGTGTATTTGTTTCTGTTCGTGACAAGGAATAACAAAGTTATTTGTAAAAGTGAAATATACAAACCACACAGCTGGACACATTGCCTTGTCTCTTTTACTGGGAAGACATGGACATCCTCAACTAACAAGATACAGACAAAATGTCTGATCCTGGGCTTTGTTGACAAAATGTAAATGTGAAAATGAATTAATACTGAAATGCATGACAAAATGAAGCCAGAGCAGACATGGTATAGCAGAGCTACAAGGCTGAAACCAGAGAGCAAGATGTCCAGGATGAAGGCTAGTAGAATATCTAATTCAGACCATCACACTCACTTGTTTCTAAGATGTTGGCCATCTCTGTGCCACAGATATTCCTGAGCACCTTCTGAAGCACTGAGACAAACTGTACGACCTTCTTAAACGTCACTTTGTGCTTAGGGTTAGGACCATCAAAGGATTGAGGCACAGACAGATGTTTCAAACACAGGTAACTCTAAAAAATTAATAATATCAACATAAATGTCATGTGAATTTTAGAAATACATGCAATATTCCCTTAGATCAACATTACAAATATTCACCCTCTTGGCAAAACATAATTAGCACATACACTACTAAACACAAAGATGATGACACAATCAATAATACATATAGTGCCTCAGTTTACACCAATGTGATGATCCAAGTTTTCTTCTGATATAAAACCACAAACAAAATGTACTTATAATAATGCAAAGAGTCCAACCTGAAGAAAGTCGATGTGATCGCTAGTCTCTAAGGTCTTCTCCACCTCCGCGGACGTCTTTCTGAGCTCAGCGATCTGCAGCTCGACTCGCTCTAGCAGATCTTCTGCACTGCTCAGCTCTGCTTCCTCCTGTGCCTGGAGCAGCTCCATCACCTCCGAATGCCTTCTCTTGATGGAGGCAAGAAGCTCGGTTAAGGTCCTCTCAACATCTCCACGGGCTTCCTGTGCAGAGCACTGACGGGAGCAACACAGAAAAAATATTGACGGTCCATGGAAAACCAGGATTCATATGTAAACAACTTTGATCAACCGTGAGCAAAGCCAGCAGGTGAGGCAAGACTAGTGAGTGTGTAACTAGTGTGTGCCAAACGTACCGTTACATTCTTTACTGCCTTCCTCAAGTCCTGGCTCACCTTCTCTCTTTGCTGGATCCCCTCATTCAGTACCCTGCCCAACCTCGCCAGTGCTTCCTTAATTAAACACAGACCACCAAAGTACTGATGATAAACTAAGAAGCTTTTTCGTGTATGGTATTAGGCAGTTGCTCATATCCAGCACGACGTACGTGCTCTTCAGTATAAACAGGTATTAGGCAGTTGCTCATATGCAGCACGACGTACGTGCTCTTCAGTATAAACAGTTGCTCATAGAGTTGCTAAACATATAGGCAGTTGCACGACGTACGTGCTCTTCAGTATAAACAGGTATTAGGCAGTTGCTCATATGCAGCACGTCTCACGTGTTGATCAGTATCAAGAGTGCATCGACCTGTTCGCTTCCCCCAGCATAATTGCAATTGCAAGATTGGAGAGTGTAGACAGCACTTTGCTTAATAACGTGCAGTCTATGTACGTGTAGCTGCTGTGTCCGTTTCCAAGGGATTCATGCAGCAACATTCAACTGCTTACCACTTACCCCCGTTTCAGCTCGTGCAGTCTCAGCAGTCACAACGTCATGACCTCCGTGTTCTCCCATTGCACACAAACAACAAACACACACCTGGTCGGTACGGCAGTAAAATTCATAGAGTCTGCCATGAGCAGAGCATATCTTCTCCTGCAATCCCTTGCAGGGCGCAACCAGTTTATGCTTCTTAAATGCAGGGGATTCGTAGTGGGGTTGAACGTGAAGCTCACAATACGAGGCCAGACAAACCAAGCAAGATTTGATAGCTGGGAGTAAGTTTTCCTTGCACACGTCGCACCCAACGCTTTCTGTCAGAGGGGAACTTGTCGGCGGACAATTGAAGAATTCGGTTTTGCGCAGTTTCTCCACAAGTTCAGCAAGAACAGTGTTTCGATTGAGCTCAGGCCTTACATCGAAACTGCGCCTGCACTGCGGACAACTGGTTATCCAGTAATTTCCCTGATCCCAGAAATCTCGGATACAGTTCTTGCAGTAAGTATGTCCACAAGGGATGGTAACCGGGTCGTTAAGCGTGTCCAGGCAGATCGCGCAGCAAATATGCTCCGTGTCCACAGGAACATCGGCCTCGGCCATTTCCCTTCTGTTGAGCACTTGCGTTATTTTGTTTTTAATGAACTCTGTCCACTTTCACTTTTGATTTACATAATTCGCGACAGACTTCCTGTTTGCGAACGGTATCGTTTGGACACACGCAGACACACTTCCGGGCTGCATCTGTTAGGTGTGGTACATGTGAAAGGCTTTGGTCTCCAAACACAGATCACTGTGTGATCACATATCAACGTGTTCTTGTTTGTATGAGCACTGAAACATTTCCTGCGGAGGCTCCAACACGTATACTAACACTTAGATTGTGAAGTGAAAAATATTTTCACCTTTTTTCTCACTGCCACCAAATATGTTATTTAGAAAGACATTCATTTAGTGTTGGCTCCGTTTAAGTAATCATTTATGATGATTCACTTTTATGAACAAAACATTCTACTTTCCACTCCCGCCTGTTTAAGAGTTAAATAATATGGACATACATATCAATTTAGTGTAGGCCTA